>JADBJO010006414.1:72500-80000 GCA_016801955.1 Conus betulinus | reverse complement strand
TCCTGAATCAAACTCAAACCTTTACCCTTATCCTAATCCTGAATCAGACTCAAATCTTTCTCTGAATTTTCAGCTCAGACTTTTACTCTAATCCTAATCCCGGAACCAGACTGAAAGTTTTACCCTTACCGAGATCTTCGAGAAAAAAGAACTGAGAGTCAGAGAAGAGTTGAGAAACCCGGAAGCTGAAGGACTCGAGCCCTGGGTCATTGGCGGTTTCTGTGAATGCTCCTAGTTTACCGCACAGTCTGTATTCCATGTCCTTCTTGGCCAAAGTCTTCATCAGTCGACATCGCCTCATACAATTATTTTTTCACTTATCATGTCAATCAGTATAGACTTTTGTTAGTCTCATTTGCGTTACACGCGGGGGAAAAAATTAATAACACACGCACTCACACAAACACAATCGTTAGGGCTATCAATCAGCAATCCGGTCACATCATCCGACCGATCCAACATCAATCAAGCAATCAATCAATCAACAGTCAATCCATCAACCAGCCAAGCATTCGACCAATCAAGCGATCAATGTAGCACCTCCACCAAACGACGCCGCTTGGCCAGGCGAGCCACAAGTACAGGTCCCAGGGAGGACAGAGGGAACCAGCGCCTGGAGACCCCTCTGACGTCATCGCGGTCATCAGAAGGCCCACGTGGCCAGTCATACGTCATCAGCGAACGTTCTCCACCCGATTCCCTTCCCCAGTCGTCAACAGGGGAAGCCACTCCACTGCCTGTCCCTCCGCCCATATACAGCAAGGCTCGCAGCTTGCTCAACGCACGATGCTGTTTCTGCTGCCTCGTGGGGCCCTGGCTGCAAGGTCTGGAGCACTCAGATACACCTCCACGAGGTCCTCGAGATGGGCGTCTGGGCCTGATGGTTTGGCAGGGTGGAGATCTGTGGGGAGGAGAAGACAGCAGTGCGCGTTCGGCATCCCCGCCACAGACAACCCCGCCAGGTTGGTGGCGGGAGGAAGGGTGTAGTGAAACAAGCTGTTGGGACATGGTGAAAGATGTATTGTCCGGATTCCCCCTACCACCACAGGAACCGTGAGAGTTTGGGTTTGCCGTGACATGAGGGCACTGCTTCGCTGAAATCATGCTGGAATTGTCAGCCGTGTGTGTCGTGGTGGGATGGCCGATGCGGGTACATTCGTACGTTGCGCTGCCTCCTGAGGTGTTGAGACACACTCTAGGAGGTTGTGATCGTTCTTCTGATCTGTAGGAAAGGCACTGGTCTGCGAACACCGGCGCATTACAAGTATCATTGTCCTCCTCCTCCTCATCATCTGTGCTGTGCTTAGTTCTGTTGAGAAGGGCGTCTCTGTCAGGCTGGGGAGAGAGATGGTGCCGTGTGATTGATTCTGCAGTGCACGTGCTGTATGACGTAGGAAGAAGGGTGCAGAGGTTAAGTGCACAGTGCCCGCTATGCGTGCTCCGTTCTGTTAGACAACAACAACAATAAGAACCGCAGTTAGTAGCTGTGTAGAGCACACACTCAAAAATACACACGCGCGCGCGCACACGCACCCCCCCCCCCCCCCCCCCCACACACGCATACGCACTCGCGCGCGCGCGCACGCACACACACACACACATGCGCGTGTGCACACACACACACAAACACACACACGCACGCACGCACGTACGCACGCACGTACACACGCGCACACACACACACACACACACACACACACACACACACACAAGCCCCGCAAACCCACGCAGGCAAGCACACAAGCAAGCAAGCACTAAGCAAACTCGTTAACAAACACTAGCACATACACACAGAGAAACACAGCACGCACATACACACAGAGAAACACGCCACGCACATACACACAGAGAAACACGCACTATCCCCAAAACATACGGACGTGTCCTCACGCTTATACTTAGCGCAAGCACGAACGCACACGCATATACATTCGCGTACGCTGAGAGAGAGAGAGAGAGAGAGAGAGAGAGAGAGAGAGAGAGAGAGAGAGAGAGAGAGAGAGAGAGAGAGAGAGAGAGAGAGCCTCGAGACCAAGGGAGATGACACCAGGCAGGTATTCTCAAACTCTGTACTTGTTTCCCTTGACAAACGGCCGTACCCACTAGATAACGAGTCATGTATTCCCTCCCCTGTTTTGCAAGACAGAGAAATGATAACGCTCACCGTGAGAATACGCTAAGATTGATATTGCATGGGAACAGAGTAAGGGGAACAGACAAGGAGAGAGGAGGGAGGGGGGGGGGGGGGGGACGACGGCACGTAACAAATCAACGTTTTTTTTTTTTCGCGATTTTGGTTTGCATGTTTGCATGGCTGGTGGTTGTGTGTGGTTAGTGTGTTGTGTGTGTGTGTGTGTGTGTGTGTGTGTGTGTGTGTGTGTGTGTGTGTGTGTGTGTGTGTGTGTGTGTGTGTGTGTGTGTTTTTTTCTCCCTAAACCCCCTCTTGCCAGTACTTCTCTCGTTTGAACTAAGACCAAGCAGATTTCAAATGTGCAGTTGCTGAATCAGACTTGATTGTTCCCAAGCCCTTCTTCTGTGTATACATCATGTCTGTCGGGCTGCTCGAATTTCCTCGCGAGTGGTAGGAATTAAGACCCCGATTCGCCTTTTGGAGCATTCAGCGATTTTTATTATGGGAATGAAATACACATGATATAACTCATCGGGTCAGGCAAGCACCTACATACACTACACACGCGCGCGTTCATACACCTATGCACGGGTGGGTGGGGGGGGGGGGGGGGGAGAGAGAGAGAGAGAGAGAGAGAGAGAGAGAGAGAGAGAGAGAGAGAGTGAGAGAGAGAAGGGGGACACACACACACACACACACACACACACACACACACACGCACGCACGCACGCACGCACACACACACACACACACACACACACACACACACACACACACACACACACACACACACACACATACACACACGCTCGCGCGCACACACACACACACAAAGAGATTCAGATACAGTGAGGCCAAGGCCCCTCATTAACAGCAGGTATCACTATGAGAATTGCAGTAAAGTTGATCTTCCATCACATATCAGAGAGTGAGAGAGAGAGCAAGTTAGAACAAAGGGAAGCTCATCCTCCTTCGACTCTTCCAAAAGAAATCACCAGGGAAGGGCTTTTTCTTCACTGAAACACAGTCTGCAGATACGATGCTAACTTGCCTACTATTCTTTTCTTTCGGGGCCATAAGTAAACAAAATCCAAATAACACATGGGTTCATACAGAATCTCTAGGGAATGAACTTGATACGAAGATTGTTCAGAGCAGAACATGTTAGAACAAAGTGGAGCTCATCCTCATTCGACTCTTTGCACAATGAACATACAACTCCTTACCACATATCAGAGAGAGAGACAGAGACAGAGACAGAGAGACAGAGAGACAGACAGAGACAGAGAGAAACAGAGAGAAGAAGGGACAGAGGGAGAGACAGAGAGCTTGGGTACACAGACCTACAAGCAAACAAGCAATACCGGTCAACATGACCTACAAAACAGACAGACAACAAGACAGACAACAGACAGACAGACAGACAAGATCACAGGATCTATCATTCAACGCTACACACCTGCATACCAGGCAGAAATAGGCCATCAACAGAACCACTGGAGTAGTTCCGCCAGTCCGTAACCAGAGCAGACAAAGGAAAGACTATGTGTTTCCTGATCCCCCCCTAGCGTGTGGAACTGGAGACGACACAGTGTTGGAGAGGGCAATTGTTTGGCAAGTGTGGACGCAGAGGGCGCTCAGAGGGGGACAGACAATGGGTGTTATAGAGCAGACAATCCGACTGATCTCCGTGTCTGATGCCACGTGTTTACACGTCACTGTCCTGGTCCTCCTGCTTTGCTGGGGTATATTGGTTTCCTTGCCCATCATCTGTTTAGCTTCTGGTTGGTGGGCGGTGTCTTGTTGCTGCCTGTTGTTGTTGTTGTTGCTTGCTGCTGCTGTTGTTGTTGTTTGTTGTTTTTGTTTTTTTTGTTTTTCTGTTGCTTCTTTCTGTTTCTTCTTCTTCTTTCTTCTTCTTCTTTCTTCTTCTTCTTCTTCGTCTTCCTCCTCCTTCCTTGTCTTAAAATTTCTCCTTCTCCTTCTCCTTCTTCTTCTTCTTCTTCCTTCTTTTCTCCTTCCTTCTCCTCCTTCCCCTCTTTCTCCTTCCCTTCTTCCTCTCCCTTCTCTTCCTTTCCTTTCCTCCTCTCCTCTCCTACCTTTCCTCTCCTTCTCCTCTTCTTCTTCTTCTCCATTCTCCTCCTCCTCCTCCTTCCTTCTTCTTCTCTATTCTCCTTCCTCCTCCTCTCCTCCTCCTCCTCTCTTCTTCTACCTCTCTTCTCTCCTCTTCTCCTTCCTTCTTCTTCTTCCTTCTTCTTCTTCCTCTCTTCTTCTCTTCTCCTTCTTCCTCTTCCTTCTCTTCCTTCTTCTTCCTTCTCTTCTCTCCTTCTCCTCCTTCTCCCCTCCTCCTTCTTCCTCTACCCCTCCCCTCTGTGCTCCCTCCTTCCTCCTCCCTCCTACTTCCATCTCCTCCTTCTACTTAACTTCTCCTCTCTTCTTCCTCCTCCCTATCTCTGTCTCTCCTCCCTTCCCTTTTCTTTCCCTTCTTCTTCTCTTTGTCTTCTTCTCTGCTCCTCCTTCTCTATTTCTCCTTCTTCTACTTTCCTCCTCTCCCCTTCCTCTATTACTTTGGTGTTTTGTTTATTTTGTTCATTTATCTATCTGTTTACTTATTCATTTGTGTGCTTATTTGTTCATGTATTCATGTATTTAGTTATTCATTTTTCTGTCTACTTATTCATGAATTCTTTGTTCAATTACGTGTTCCATTTATTTGTGTTAGGTAGCTAGGTAGTAGTAGTAGTAGTAGTAGTAGTAGTAGTTATTGTTTTTGTTGTTGCAGTTGTTGTAGTAGCAGTAGTAGTAGCAGTAGTATTTTGTAGCAGTAGTTGTAGTAGTAGTCGCAGTAGCAATGGTAGTACAGTAGCAGAAGTATTAGTAGCAGTAGCAGAAGTAGTAGTAGTTGTTGTAGAAGTAGTAGTAGCAGTAGCAGTAGTAGCAGCAGTAGTAGTAGTTGCAGTTGCAGTTGTAAAAGTTGTCGATGTAATCCTCGTTCATTAGGCTCACTAACGTACAGCTACACCCGCACACTTAATGACGTACAGGGGCATGTCCAACGTGAGAATGGACCATTAAGTGGTTCCTTTTGCCCGTGTCAGAGTGGCAAGGGTGGGTGTGGGAATAACATACATACAGGTGGAAAGAAATACGGCTACAGACACACCGCTATTCAAAAGGCTGAAATAAGCGACGTGGTTCACACTCTGATCAGCATATGAAAATATCAATGTTATCAATTTTATCAACATAATTATTCTTATCATTAAAAGAAAAGGGAAAAAAAAGACCAAGAGTAACGTACCTTGCGCCGGCGCAGTCTGGACATGAAGACGCTGGCTGTACTTCCGGCAATGTCTTTCTCTGTGAGGGAGTTCCGCTTCCGGCCCTGAAGGCCCGGTAAATTCCGCACCTGTGGATTGGACCCAACGTTTACCCTGAGTGACAGGTGGATGGCAGCCATTGTCACACTGTCAACAACACTGATTGACGTTCAAGGTGAACACTACACTACAATACATAGCACAACACGACACAACACGACACGACACGACACGACACTACGCTACACAACACTGCACGACACTACATTACAGTACACTACCCTACACTACGCTGCACCACACTACACTACGCTATACTACACTACACTACACTACGCTACGCTACGCTACACTACGCTACACTACGCTACGCTACACTTCGCTACACTACGCACACTACACTACACTACACTGACACGATACTACACTGTCACTACACTACACTACACTGCACTACACTACACTACACTACACTACACTACACTACACTACACTACACAATAAACTGAGTCAAAGGGTCAAATGTCCAGTCTATCGGCCCCAGGCGCAGCCAATGGTCTGAGGTTCACTATATCTATGGCACGCCATGACGGCCTTTCCCCTCTTCTTCTGCCGCAATCAACCTGCCCTGGACTGAATCAGATACCCATTGACTGCTGGCAGATAGAGAGGGTTGGTGCGTCAAAGGGTTTTTTTTTTTTTACCCCGTAGAAATCCGACCCGATGAAGGATTTGAACTGACGACCGTAAGCTCAGATTACAACGCTCTAACCGCTTGACCACTGTAAGTTTTGTCATCACACGACATGAATATGCGCACCAACACATCACGACCAGTTACCTTCCCTGTGAGCTCTCTCTCTCTCTCTCTCTCTCTCCTCTCTCTCTCTCTCTCTCTCTCTCTCTCTCTCTCTCTCTCTCTCTCTCTCTCTCTCTCCATTACATTGAACCGTTTTGCAGATTCATATTGTAATAATTTTAAAGACGAAAGAAAGATTCGAACTTTAGTTTCAGAGTCTAGCTCTGGAGACAGAGACACGAAAGGTTGATTAATACAAGGAATGGATCAGTTTCATTAATATCAGATGCTCTATGATTCTGTGCGATACATTTTATATTCAGCGTCTTCTCTTGGGGACATCATCTCAAATAGCATGCCACGTGCTGTGGTTTTCCACCTAGTTTTTATATTAAAAAAAAATAAACATGCCACATGGATCTCACAGAGAGCGAGAGAGAGAGAGAGAGAGAGAGAGAGAGAGAGAGAGAGAGAGAGAGAGAGAGAGAGAGAGAGAGAGAGAAGACAGACAGACAGACAGAGAGGGGTGAGGAGAGGGGTGGGGGTGGGGGGAGCGGAAGCGGAAGTTTATTCAGTATAGGCCATAGCCCCTTCTGAAGGGGGCACAATACATGGACAATACACTTTTGCATAAACAGCGAATAGGTAAAATTTAGAAAGAGTGGGGGTTAGTTGCCGCCAAGGACATTGACAAACAAAGCACAGGACAAGACACGATGCATTTCGACCTCTTGGGTCTTCTTCAAGCAAAAAAAAAAAAAAAAAAAAAAAAAAAATTAGATCACATTAACATTTAGGACATTTTAGCAAAGATCTCAACAATAGTCTCGCCACCATTTATAAACGTTTCTCCAATTAAGCCATCTGGACCAGCAGATTTGCCGTTTTTTTCAACTTCTTTATAGCTACTATAACTTCCTCTTTGGAGATTGGGTCATCCAGAAAACTAATTTCATTTGTGCTTTCCGAATAATTTTTCCGTTTCTGTTTCTATTGTCCTGTCAACATATTTTTTCAAGGAGGCTGCTGAAATGTCTATGCCACTCGTTAACAGAAATCGCATTATGTGTGCGAGACACCTTGAATGACACCCTATGTACATTACGCCAAAAATCATTGGTATCATTCACCGAATTAAAAGATTATTTAATAAACAAGTGTTGTATTCTTTTTCCTTCTTCTGTAATAGCTTCTTATATTCTCTTCAAGATATACAATAACTCGACCTGTCAGTGACATGCAATGTTCTGCGA
>JADBJO010006414.1:65000-67500 GCA_016801955.1 Conus betulinus | reverse complement strand
CCTCACTGACTTTGGTCATGCCGGGTCTGTCCGGTAGTTTCAGTTTATGGGTCTTCATCAGCTCGGTCCTCAGCATGTGCATCATGCCCTCCGTCTTCCTGACGGGCCCCGGGGAGGGCTGGGCCGTGGGGGGTCAGGGGATCCTGCAGAGCCAGCAGCAGGTCTCTGGGAGACGACCCGAACGACACCGTCTTCCTCCGGCCCCCCGTCACCTCCGCCGGGGTGGGCGGCTCCGTGTAGCCTCCCTTGAAGGAGACTTTCCGGGCGGAAATGCGGCGAGGTCTCTCCGTGTGGCTTCCGCCGGGATTGGCCACGTCCTTGACACTGGTGTACAGGTCGGGAACCGAGCCTCGTTTCAAAATGGGAGCGAGACGTGGAAGAATCCATGACGGAGTCCAGGCTATCCGATCGTTTGATGATGATCTGGTCATTGAAGGAGAAGTTGATCATTACGTCTTGGGCAGGACAGATTGTTGTTGTGAGAGCTACGCTAGATGATTCATTCATCAACTAATTCCTAGTCCCATTTGTACAATATTGGTCGAACTGCATTGATAAACTGAATCGTCTTTTTTTTTTTTTTTTATTGACACGATGATTATGATACATGTATGGATTACATACTTCATCGCCTTATCGGTACCATGATGATAGTAGGCCTATATGCATAAGTCAACTAAATCACAATGCCATATTGATAAGAAAATTATGTAAGTGAATTGATAAACTGACTCATTACGTGACTGGTGCGATAGTCGTAATATCTGTAAGAATTAACATTATTTCTTTAATGATATCTTAACTCGTCAAGGTAACTGAAGCGATTAAGCACCTAATGTATGTACCTTGAAGACGCCGTTCAGTTGAAAAAAAAAAAAAGAAGAAGAAGAAGAAGAAGAAGAAGAAGAAGAAGAAGAAGAAGAAGAAAGAGTCAAATGGCTGTCTTCGTGAATATGCAGAACGGGCAAACATACAGACAAACACGATTAGACAGGTCACAACAAAAGTGCTTTCCTTGCAATTAATTAATAGATTTCTATAAACGCTCCCCCCCCCCCCCCCCCCCCCCCCCCCCCCACACACACACACACACCACCCCTTTTTTGTAAGTGTAATATCACCAAAGTGTGAACAGGCTCTGAATTAAAGTACTCGCGCTCACTCACTCACGATTAGACAGGCTGACAGGCAGGCAGACAGGTATGGTCTGACACGAGGAATTGAGACAAGAACTCGCTCACTCACTCACGATTAGACAGGCTAACAGGCAGGCAGACAGGTATGGTCTGACACGAGGAATTGAGACACATTGCAGGTAAGCCATGAACATTGGCGTTAAACTGACTCGCGACATCAACATGTGCCGTCAGTACTGAGCCACAGAGGTCATGAGGCAACAAAAACATGAATCATGACACACAGAGAGAGAGAGAGAGAGAGAGAGAGAGAGAGAGAGAGAGACAGACAGACAGACAGACAGACAGAAGAGACAGACAGACAGACAGACACAGACAGACAGACATACAGACAGACAGAGACAGACAAACAGACAGACAGACGGACAGGACAGAGACAGACGCGCAAGAGAGAGAAGGAGGGGAGAGAGAGAGAGAGAGAGAGAGAGAGAGAGAGAGAGAGAGAGAGAGGAGAGAGAGAGAGAGAGAGAAGAAGAGAACAAGAACAAGGAAAACAAGAACAAGGAGATGAACAGTTTAGTTCTTTGAAACCTTTTCTTTCTAGAAACAAAAGACAGAACCACACCAGCACACGAAGGCGGGGGGGGGGGGGGGGGGGGGGGGGGGGGGGGGGGGGGGGGGCGGTATAAACAGAAACTCTGCAATGTAAAGAAGATCAAAGAGATTAGGACAAAAAAAAAAATCAATAAAGTAGGGAGACCTTTCACCAATAAGCATTAAAAAACAAACGCATGAAATAACTAATTAATTGATCAGTTGATTAATTAAGTGGTAGATTGATTAATCAATTAGTTAATTAACAGATGAAGTAATTAATTGCTTAACTAATCGATTGATTGAATATCTATTAATTATCTAATTAAGCGGGATAAGCAAATAAACCGACGCTCACTTTAGACTTCCGTCGGCGAAGACGAGCTGATGTCGTAGTCATTGAGTCGATGACGTCATTTGTGGACTTGTGTCTGTGTTTTATCATCTGCCCTTTGGGCAAGGGTCTCCCTCCTGTCTGAGCGTAGATGGACCTCCCCCATCCTCTGCCCCGTGGGTTCTCCCCGTGCTGACGGCAGAGGCCAAGGCTTCGTCATCTGTGACGTCACCAAGGGAAGAGAGCGGCAGGCGAGGAAACAGGGGAGGTAAGGACGTCAGAGGACATGGCGTGGCTGTGAACGTCACTTCCTGATGATGACGTGTCAGTGACGTCTTTGCCAGAATGGCGCTGACGACAATGGCTAGTGTTTTGGAAGTACAGTGAAAACTTCTACAAGACGTCAAACCTGCACACATGAACATGCATCTGTCTG
>JADBJO010006414.1:30000-60000 GCA_016801955.1 Conus betulinus | reverse complement strand
AAGAAGACTTAAGAGGTCGAAACGCGTCGGGTTTGGTCTTGTAACTCGTTTGTCCTTCACCAAGAATCATTCTTAAAACAACCCAAACTGTTTGCCTTCAAACACCCACAGTTTACACAACATTATTTTCAATTCGCGGACGTTAGAACGGTAGGCATACGGCCTCATGAGTGAGTCAGGTCGGCACCTCCCCCGTCGGTTCATCAAACAGGCAGGCGCCTCATTTTGGGCAGGAGGTGTCTTCATCAGTAGGAGAGGAGACCTGTCTTTGAGGCACACTGTCGGCAAGAGGCCACACGCCACAATTAGATTTCAGTTTCATGAAGGAGGCGTCGCTGCGTGCGGACTACTCCACATACGCTACACCGCATCCACTGGGTTTTGAGACCATACTGCACATGATCTAAAGCTGATGGATAAATGAATTAATAGATAAGATGAGAGAAATTAAGAAGAGGGTCTCGATGCTACGACTTAGCAGATGTCTGACCTACGCATTAGCCCAAGGCGCTGGTCAGACCTTAAGATTAGGACAATTAGGAATTTGCAATAAAAAGACTATTGGAATTTTGCACTAAAACACTATTTTAACACTATAAACAATCAGGATTTTACACTAAAACACCATACAACCCATGTAAGTGTTTTGAGGCCTACCACGAATTTGAGCCTGCATTTGATGTTAAACTGACGATTGATCCAAAGAGCATTTCCCCACCAATTATTTCCACTTTTTTTTTTTTTTTTTGGGGGGGGGGGGGGGGGGGGGGGGGGAGAGGATTTTCACCGATGAAATCACAAACAGTCTTCAAATACATGACCCTCCCCATAGTTGACGTCCTATTTCAGGCCTTTGCGCTCACCCGTGACCCTATCTTTGCGCCAGCTCAAAGCGTCTAATAGTCCCATCCTTTGATTTTGATCTGTCTGCTTGGAACCACCTGGTCTGTACCTTGATGGTCATTCATGGAAGAAAATGAGGAGAATCAACTTTCAGACACAATAACAATTCTCAAAACGATCTAGTAGCGCCTGTCTATGAATACTCGACTCATTAAGCAAGGCCTAGGCGCAAAGATTTTGGTGTGCATCCAACAGAGGTTTCTGGGAAAGAAGAGTAACGAGATCAACCATGCTTCCTTCTGTTCTTGTGAGCCAGGCACACTGTCTGTAGTGCCCAGCACACTGTCTGTAGTGCCCAGCACACTGTCTGTAGTGCCTATATAGCACATTGTCTGTAGTGCCTATATAGCACACTGTCTGTAGTGCCTATATAGCACACTGTCTGTCTGTAGTGCCTATATAGCACATTGTCTGTAGTGCCTATATAGCACACTGTCTGTATTGCCTATATAGCACACTGTCTGTAGTGCCAGCACACTGTCTGTAGTGCCTATATAGCACACTGTCTGTAGTGCCTATATAGCACACTGTCTATAGTGCCTATATAGCACACTGTCTATAGTGCCTATATAGCACACTGTCTGTAGTGCCTATATAGCACACTGTCTGTAGTGTCTATATAGCACACTGTCTGTAGTGCCCAGCACACTGTCTGTAGTGCCTATGTAGCACACTGTCTGTAGTGCCTATATAGCACACCGTCTGTAGTGCCCAGCACACTGTCTGTAGTGCCCAGTACACTGTCTGTAGTGCCTAGCACACTGTCTGTAGTGCCTATATAGCACACCGTCCGTAGTGCCCAGCACACTGTCTGTAGTGCCCAGCACACTGTCTGTAGTGCCTATATATAGCACACCGTCTGTAGTGCCTAGCACACTGTCTGTAGTGCCTATATAGCACACTGTCTGTAGTGCCCAGCACACCGTCTGTAGTGCCCAGCACACCGTCTATAGTGCCTAGTACACTGTCTGTAGTGCCCAGAACACTGTCTGTAGTGCCCAGCACACTGTGTATAGTGCCTAGCACACTGTCTGTAGTGCCCAGCACACTGTCTGTAGTGCCCAGAACACTGTCTGTAGTGCCTAGCACACTGTCTGTAGTGCCCAGAACACTGTCTGTAGTGCCCAGAACACTGTCTGTAGTGCCTAGCACACTGTCTGTAGTGCCTAGTACACCGTCTGTAGTGCCCAGCACACTGTCTGTAGTGCCCAGCACACTGTCTGTAGTGCCTAGCACACCGTCTGTAGTGCCCAGCACACTGTCTGTACTGCCCAGCACACTGTCTGTAGTGCCCAGCACACTGTCTGTAGTGCCTATATAGTACACTGTCTGTAGTGCCTATATAGTACACTGTCTGTAGTGCCCAGCACACTGTCTGTAGCACACTGTCTGTAGTGCCTATATAGTACACTGTCTGTAGTGCCTATATAGTACACTGTCTGTAGTGCCCAGCACACTGTCTGTAGTGCCTATATAGCACACTGTCTGTAGTGCCAGTACACTGTCTGTAGTGCCCAGCACATTGTCTGTGGTGCCTATATAGCACACTGTCTGTAGTGCCTATATAGTACACTGTCTGTAGTGCCTATATAGCACACTGTCTGTATTGCCTATATAGTACACTGTCTGTAGTGCCCAGCACACTGTCTGTAGTGCCTATATAGTACACTGTCTGTAGTGCCCAGTACACTGTCTGTAGTGCCCAGTACACTGTCTGTAGTTCCCAGCACACTGTCTGTAGTGCCCAGCACACTGTCTGTAGTGCCCAGCACACTGTCTGTAGTGCCCAGAACACTGTCTGTAGTGCCCAGTACACTGTCTGTAGTGCCTATATAGTACACTGTCTGTAGTGCCCAGCACACTGTCTGTAGTGCCTATATAGTACACTGTCTGTAGTGCCCAGCACACTGTCTGTAGTGCCTATATAGTACACTGTCTGTAGTGCCCAGTACACTGTCTGTAGTGCCATGCACACTGTTTGTAGTGTCTAGCACACTGTAGTGCCCAGCACGTTGTCTGTAGTGCTATGCACACTGTTCGTAGTGGCTAGCACACTGGCTATAGTGCCAAGCACACTGTCTGTAGTGCCTAGCACACTGTCGGTTGTGCCTAGCACACTGGCTATAGTGAATTGTTCACTGTCTGTAGTGCCTACCTCAATGTTTGTAGTGCCTAGCTTACTGTCTGTAGTGTCTAGAACACTGTCTCTAGTACCTCGTACGCAGTAGTGCCTAGCTTACTGTCTGTAGCGTCTAGCACACTGTCTATAGTGCCTAGCACACTGTCTCTGCTGCTTTGCAAACTGTCTATAGTGTCTAACACACTGTCTATAGTGCCTTGCACACCCTCTACAGTGCCTTGAATGCTTTGCACACGGTCTAAAGTGCCTAGCACACTGTCTGTAGTTCCTCGTACAATGTAATGCCTAGCAACACTATCTGCAGTGCCTAGCAACCCCTGTCTGTAGTGCCTAGCAACCTATGTCTGTTGTATCGAGCAACACTGTCTGTAGTGCCAGGTACACAGTCTGGGTAGCAACTGGTCATTCGAGCCAGTGAATAGTACACTATGTAACAAACCTAGTACCAGTTCGTGGTCATTAGAGTGGTGGACACGTGTCCCAGTGCATACTGCACTGTTTATATTATAAGAGAGACCTGTTCTTGGTCGTTAGAACAGTGGACACGTTTACCCAGTGAATCCTGTCGTTAGTAGCCATTGAAACAGTGGCGCTGTGGCTCTAGTGAATATTTCTCTGCGTATAGAACAGACGTGTTGTTGTTAGTCGCTAGAACAGCGAACATTATATGATATGACCCAGTAAATATTTCGCTTTTTATGTAACAGGTCTGTTATTGGCCGTGAAAAATAGGGCAAATGGCATTGTGAATAGTTCACTGTTTCTATAAGACTTCTTGTCAGTGGGGAGGGAACAAGAAAGAGGAATATAAGAGAGAGAGAGAGAGAGAGAGAGAGAGAGAGAGAGAGAGAGAGAGAGAGAGACAGACAGACAGACAGACAGACAGACAGACATAGATATGGGGAGGGGGGTATTATCTTGAATGTAATGGGTTTTATTTTTTTATATTTATTTATTTTTTTTTAGAGAATTATGCATTGCGATTTCGAATTATGTATGACAGAACGCTTTGAAAACGGTGAGATAAATCATTTGCAATTAACTTGAAATTATGCAGGCATGGAAGTTTTCTGAAAAGGTCTTAGTGAGACTTGGGGGGGGGGGGGGGGGGGGGGACGGTTAATAGTTGGGGGATTTGGAAAGACTTCCCAAGAACAGAAACCTCGATCAGCTGAGCGAGCAAAGTAATGCTTAAAATCATTCTGAACTGAAGTGTCGCAGCAAAGTAATGCTTCAAATCATTCTGAACTGAAGTGTCGCAGCAAAGTAATGCTTCAAATCATTCTGAACTGAAGTGTCGCAGCAAAGTAATGCTTCAAATCATTCTGAACTGAAGTGTCGCAGCAAAGTAATGCTTCAAATCATTCTGAACTGAAGTATCGATCGCAGCCACAGGTAGATACGTTTTCTTGAAGAACAGGCTGCATTCTACAAAGGCCGATGCATGATCGAACAGATCTTTAATTGGCGTGTACTTCGGAAAAAAAAAGCTTCTCCAGCACAAGAGAAAGTTCTATTGCGTCTTTAGAGTTAGAGACTTTAGGTGTGTCGACAATCTGGTTGGAAGCGCTATGGGCAAAAACAACAACAACAACAACAACAACAACAACAACAACAACAACAATAGCAGCAGCAACAACAATAGCAGCAGCAACAACAACAACAACAACAACAACAACAACAACAACAACAACACACACACACACACACACACACACACACACACACACACACACACACACACACACACACACACACACACACACACACACTGGGCAAATGCTCGTCAGCACCATCTAGTGACTGTACTCCAATACAACCGTTGCAGTGATCATACAGGATGCTCTGGAGAGTGGTTCCATACCTACTTTGGGGTCATCAAGATTGCCATCGATCTCATCGCATCAGATGATATGAAGATCTGCATGATCAGTCGAGAAAATAATGTAACAAGATCATGTAGTCTTGCTAGAACTGTCCACCATACGGACGGGGGGAAAACTAGCAAGCAAGCAAACAAACCGAAAAAGCGCGATAGGCCGATATCACTGTAGACCACCTGAAAGACACTGTCCTGGATGCTCTCGCTAGGGGCCGTCAGCAGAAACTGTTTTGATTTACATGTAAATAATTAATTGATTGATGATTGATTGATTGATTGATCTTTAATACACAAGGATGGAGATTTCAGGCCAAAGCCTAGTCTTACAATCTGTCCTTGTCATGCATACATTATTTCAACACATATCATTCATACTGACAATTCAACATAGCAACATATGTAATCTAATTCTACAATGATAAGAGGTGGGGGGAAGAGGGGGAGGGAGAGGGTGGGGGAGGTAAATACATAAAATTTAGTCCTAAAGGCTCTGCCTGGCTCACCTGGGTCATTATGGGGATTAGCTCTGTGGGGCCCAGGGGAGATGAAATGGCGGAGCAAATCTCTAGTAGGGAAAAAAAAAAAAAAGGGGGGGGGGGGGGGGGGGGGGGGGGGGGAGGGAAGGGAAAAAGGGGAAAGGGAAAGATTAAAAAAAAAAAAAAAGTTTCACAAGGCAAAAATCTGGAGTGGATCCTGTGAGAGGGGGTTTCCAAAAGCAAAAGTCTGAGTGGGTGTCTTGGTGGCAGCAAGACTGGCTATATGTGTGGAGGGATCTTGTGAGAGGAGATCCCACTGAGGGACTGGATGATGTGTCTTTAGTGGCAGCAAGACTGGAAATGCTAACGGGAATTTTTTTTTTTTTAAACACTGAACACTGACTCGTGGACCCCCTCCTCAATATAGCGACATAAGAATAAAAATGTTGAGTGTGGTCGCTCTAAGGAAGAAGAAGACTGGGCAGGGAAAGCAGTGATCCAGCCGTTGGCATACGACCGACACGACTTGAGGAATCTTGCAGAACTCTTCTTTCGTGTGGCGTCCAGTGACTTCCAACAGAGATAAAGAGGAAGAGGGGGGGGGGGGGGGGGGGGGGGGTGTTCTTTGAGACTTCTGCTACCAGTATCTCCCTTTTTTTTTTTTTTTAATTCCTTTCAAGGACGTGGATGCCAACTTGAGTAAGGGGGGGGGGGGGGGGGGGGGGGGGGGGGGGGGGATAACTTCCTTTACGAAGGTTTATCCTTTTAAGCATAGATTATGTCCCTTGTAGAGCCTGCACTCACGGAGTGAAAGCAGAAAGAACTTTTTCCTTTTTTTTTTTTTCCATTTATTTGTTTGGATTTTTTTTAGCTCAAGATTATAGTTTTGTTTGGAACAGGCACGAATTTACCTTCCGAGAAGTTTTAGTTTGAATAATACTACTGTATTCTTATTTGGTAAAATCTCAAATGGTTTGTTTATACGATCCGTGTCGAAGGCGAATATTCAACATGGCGTCTACAGAGAGTCCATGCGAACATTCTACTAAAAGCTACACTATTGAGGCCTCGGTGCCAACAGGCTTTGAAAGCGTGGCTGCAGAAGAGGCCAAAGAGATGTTCCATACTGAGTGTAGAGCAATGCGAGGGAAAATCACTTTTGCAGCCCCGGCTGAGAGAGTGAAAGATGTGAGTAAAATTCACAGCTGCCACAGCACATGGTTTTCTCGCATTTCTCGTCTGCAAATTAGAGTTTTACTAACTCAGGCTTGCTCGGTTACTGGACCTGGCATCATGAATAGTATCTCCGACACAGTCACTGTCGTCACCAGCTTGTCAGATTTCCTAAGTAAATGTCTTAGACAGTTTTGCTTCCGTCCCGTCCCATTTATCAAACTCGGAGAATGAAATTGTAGTTAAACTGAAACTGAAAGTAGACTAGATAAATAATTCTAAGAATCTAGGTCAGGGATAAAACAATGTATGAGTTTCCCCAAGAACATTGCCAACTTCAACTATTTACTGTTACCTAGAGATTTTCAGTAAACATGCATAAATAAAATACTAGAGAAAGCCAGTGGTAAGACACCACAAGATGAAGAGTTTATGACATGTATCGGGGCTTGAAGTAAACCTTCCCATTGGATTGCCCTTGACACTTAAATAAATTTTCAGGTGGACTAGCATAAGTACTGTCTCCAGTTGTCTGTTGACAACCAAGTTTTGATTGTGATAATGAAATTGAAAAGGTGGCAGAGATGTAAATTTCAGTGCAAATCAACCATGCTTCCCATCACTACAAAGCTACTCCTCCCGCTTTCCCCCCTCTTGCCCTTCCCCCCTCACCCAAACCCTATGTGGTTTCTCCCACAACAGGATTCAAGCACAATGTTGTCTTGTTTGGGCACAGTGCGTTCTGTTCATGAAACGTATGGGTAGCATGAGGAATTATGTTTAGTCAGCACAAAAATGGTAGATCTACTCACTTTATTTTTGTATTAGATGTAGGGCGTGGATTTGTTTTGGACTGTATATGAGATGAGGAAGGAGAGAAAGAGAAAAGAGATGGAGCAAGACAGAGATTTTTTTTTTTTTTTAATTTCAATTCAGTCAGGGAATGTGTGACTGGTGAAAACGGGACAACTCTCTGCTTTCTTATATCCACCAAAAGACAATTGGAAAGATACCCAGATGAACCAAATGAATTGTTTGGCATCTTATTTTTCTGTCTTATGGCATACTCACACATGAACAGAACCTGGCATTATTAAATTATGTTTGCTGACTTGTCACTGCACTGCTGGTTGTGAATTAACTGTCTTTGTGCTTAGAGAAGGCAAGTAGAAATGTGGGGGAACAAGTAGATTTTGTTCATCAACTTGTTCCCAGGACAGTTGAAAGTCACTTGAAGACTGCCATCCAGTGTTTGATTCTGCTTGATTGCACGGGTCAGTGCGATCATCCCATCAGATCTTCTGTGTGCATGGGCCTTCTCACCTTGTCACGTCGGTGTGTGTGTGTGTGTGTGTGTGTGTGTGTGTGTGTGTGTGTTGCTGTTCCTGCAATTGTAATTGAGTTTTGGCCTGTCACTTTTAAGTAGGTTGCACATGCAGTTTCAACTTTTTTTTTACATGTCATAACCATGTTTGCAATGGGCATCACACAGATATGCAACACATCATGATGAGCATTATCCGAACACAAAGCAAACTAGCCATGACTTTTAGCAATTAAGATTTAGTTCCCAGCTTTAATGGATCTTAGAATAACTATCGAAAGCTGATCTACTATGTTTTATTGTGTCCAAAAAGGAAAAAAAGACATTAAAAAGACCAAGAACATTTGATGCCCTGTGAGAATGTACTGTGGCTGCAGTGTTCTCAGTGCATGAAAAGGGGTGTAACTCAACTGGTTGTGTTGATAATGTTAATCAGTTTATAAACAACAACAACAACAACAAAAAAAGAAGTTAAATAGGCCTTTTACTTTTGAAATGGCTTCAACAGTTTGATGTGCAGCTGTTTATTTGCAAGTTTGATGATAATTGTAAATTTAATCAATGGCCCCATGTTTACATTTTTTTTTTTTCCTTTTTAAACGAAACGTGAAGTATGCTCCAAAGTGTTACATAAGATACAGCTACAAGACACTGTAACGTGGCAGTTTTCATTGTGGCAGATGGTCTAGTCTTGGTTATATGTATGCTTAGCCTGACCATGTCATACTGGACTGGGCAGTGCACTTAGCGTTAACTGTTATGTATTGCCGAACAGTCTGTGACTGAGTGAGATCATAATCTGATTTACCATATCTTTGTATAGGCTTAATACAGGTTTTTGTATGTTCTGTAGAACAAGCCACCCTGTTTGTCTTTTTTTTGTTTGGTTGTTTTGTTTGCTTGATACTGATTGTTGTTTTCTTCATTCGTTTGGTTGTTTGTATGCGACTGTGTAGCCTGCAGGGATATGAAAATAATGTCAGGAAAGGCCAGAAATCTAAATGCACAGCTGACATACCATAAAAAGAAATAAAATATGAAATGGATGAAGAGAAATTTGTCTTATAATCAAACCAGTGAAATGCTTAATCACAGGATAATGTTTGCACAGGACATGTTACTTAGACTCTTTAGTTAAAAAAAGAAAGTTGGGATTGAGACCATAGAAACAATTTTAAATTTAATCACGATCACTCTGCAGTTCAAGACAGGTCTGTGACAGAGCACTGCTGATGCTTCAGTTCTGGTTTCAGTTTCATCAAGAAAGTATGACTGCATGTGGACTAGTCTATATCTGGAATACCACTGCTAAGCTACAAGTCTACACTGTGAAAGATTTGCAGCCGACAGATAAATGAATAAATGAAAAAATGAAGGGGTTTAAAATAAAGCCAGGGTCTTGTGCTGAACGCTGTGTGGAGACTGTGAAGTGGTGATGGTAGTGGTGGTGGTGGTAAAACCTCCAAGCTGTGCAGAACCTCTCTCTCAATGGACACTGAATGCTGTGTGCAGACTTTGAAGTGATGGTGGTGGTGGTGGTGGTGGTAAAACCTCTAAGCTGTGCAGAACCTCTCTCTCAATGGACACTGAATGCTGTGTGCAGACTGTGAAGTGGTGATGATAGTAGTGATGGTGGTGATAAAACCTCTAAGCTGTGCAGAACCTCTCTCTCAATGGACGCTGCATGCTGTGTGCAGATCCTCAAGCTGGGAGGCATTGACCACTGCCGTGCTCAGATACTTCACATTCCTCACTTTGGCTTCACCGAAGATGGCGTGAGTATACATCACTTCCTGACTGCACTGGTTAACACTGCTGGGATCGGGTCATCTCGTAAACATTGTATTGATGGATGCTTGAGGAAATAGGTCACCCTATAGATAGTGTATTGGTTAACATTTGAGGGATTGGGCCACCCTGTAGGTAGTGTATTGGTTAACCATTTGAGGAATTGGGGTCACCCCGTAGACATTGTATTGGACAAGATTTGAGGCAATGGGTCTCCCTGCAGTTGGTGGTTGACATTTGCAGGATTTGTTTTCTTCACTGACATTGCACTGCTCGACATTTGGGAATTGGGTCATTTCGCAGATATTGTATTGCTGAACATTTGAGTGATTGGCTATAACAGATATTGTATTTTTCAGGATTTGGGGATTGGATCATCCCATAGACATTGCGTTGGACAACATTTGAGGATTTGGTTTATCCCATTGACATTGCCTTGGTCAGCACTTTGGTGATTGGATCCTCCCATAGACATTGTGTCGGTTGTTCCATAACACTGCATTCAACAATATTTTGAGGATTAGGTCAACCCATAGAGATTGTATCAGTCAGCATTTTGGTGATTGGGTGATCCCATTGGACAACATTTTGAAGATTCAGACATTCCTTAGACGTTTCATTGGTCAACATTTTTGGGGATTCGGTCATCCCTTAAACATCTCATTGGTCAACATTTGGGTGATTGGGTCATTCCATGGACTTGGTTAGCATTCTGAGGATTGTGGGTCATCCCATAAACATTGTATCAGGCAGCACTTGGGGAATCCAGTCATTTCATTGAAAACTGTCTGGGGTTGGCTTATTTTGGGGGTAAACAACTTAATCACAACTTGTGATCGTAAAGATCATAATGCAGCAGTGATAATAGGGGCATAGGTGGCCTTATGAGGAAGGTGTCAGTGCCTTGTTCCAGCATTCGGGGCTTGATGCCCACTCTTGATAACCAGGTAGAAGGGATTTTCTCTTTGGCAGAGTGAACATCAGTGCAGACAAGAGTCACCTCTTGCTCCTTGCCCTTCAGTTGAGACGTGTACTACACTGAGGCCCTGTTTGGGAATGCATGCATACGACATCTTGCCTGCACATCCAATCCCATTCCACATGTCAGGGAAGGATAGACCAGAGTGTGCTGTTGGGATGGATGACATAAGGAAAAAGCCATACTCCATGATGACATGTGTTGACATGTCCCAGAAGGCAGAAAGTGGCTGCCTTGATGGTGGGGGTGATCCTCAGAGTTCTGCCTGAGGAATAGAGAGGGAGAAAAAGAGAGAGAGAGAGAGAGAGAGAGAGAGAATGAGAGAGGGGCTAGCCTAGTTAATGGTGGGGTAAACCTCACAATTCTGCCTGAAGAACACAGAGAGAGAAACATGACCTTCACATGTAACAACCGGCCAACACAGTTACACAGTCTTAACCTCTCCTCTCTGATGTTCTGTTTTCAGGATGACAACCTTGTGAACATAGCATGATCTAGCAATCAGACAGTCATTCTGAACACCACCCTTTCATTCTGACTTGATGTCTTGTTGTCAGGATGACTGCCAGCTGTAGATAGAGTGACTTCCACATGTAGTATTCTGTCAGGCATTCTGAACACAGCCCTGTCCTCCCTGACCTGATGTTTCTACTGTGAGGATGACAGCCAGGTGCACATTTGATGACTTCCAAAAATAGTAATCTGTCAGGCATTTTGAAAACAACCTTGTCCACTCTGACCTGATTTTTCTGTTGTCAGGGCGACTGCCTGGTGCATATTTGATGACTTCCATAAATAGTAATCTTGTCAGTCGTTCTAAACACAGCCCTGTGCACTCTGACCTGATGTGTCTGTTGTCAGGATGACTGCCTGGCCCGTCTGCAGATGCTGGTGAAGGGCAGTGACTGGGCGGAGGGTCTGCAGGTCTGGAACCAGTTCTGCACCTTCCCCCACCCCATTTCCCCCCAACCCGACACAATCCCCACCGACCAGGAGCTGATCGACATCTGCCATTCCGTGCACTGGCCAGGCGACAAGTCCTCGGCCAGCAGCAAGAAGAAAAGCTGGAGGGAGAAGAAGAAAGGTAGGAAAGAGAGAGCAGGGGCCCGTCGGGAACCCCGCGAGGACAGGAAAGACATGGACTCAGCCCATGTGGAGGAGAAGGGAGAGCACATGGAATCAGTCCAGAGAAAGGAGGATGGGCAGCTGGGTCAGGTGATGTCGGAGGAAGCTGTGGCTTCTGAAGACTCAGCCCAAACCACGCCAGCATTGTCAAAAACCCTGGAAGAGCAGTCTGCTGAGGACAGCGCCACCTGCCAAAATGGCAGTTCAGAGGGCGTGGCTGACATGAATGCCATGAAGAAGGAACATCAAGAAGAGTTGTCACCCACAAAAAAAAGTTCAGGAACCACATGGACAATGGAGACTGTGAACAAGTCGGTGAACTCGGTGTCCGTGGCAGCTCAGCTGACCAGTCAGGTGGTCTTTGCACAGATCACGTTGAGTCCGGCACTGGGGACATAGGGAAGACTGGAGCCCCTGGTCAGCTGTCCCCTGTGTCCCACCAGGCCACTGAGGATGAGGTCCAGTCCTCCACGGATGTGCTGAATTCTGCAGGCACTGAAGACAGTGACACTGCGCAGGCAAGGGAAGGGAAGGAGTCTTTGTCCCTGGGCAGTCCCAGCCAGAAGAGGACCAGGGCCCCTCCTGACCCCACCAAACCCGTCTTCCGGGTGACCTGCAAGAGAACTGGGGACAACCACAGCTTTGATTCCATGTCGGCAGCGGCCAGCTTTGGCTCCGCTGTTCAGACCTACTTTGGTTGGTCAGTGCACATGACCAACTACAACATCGAGGTCATGCTGACCATCGACAATGAAGAAGTGTCTGTGGGGCTGACCTTGACCCCAGAGAGTCTGCACCGCCGGAACCTGGTGGCCTTTGGAGTGACAACTCTGAGACCGACCATCTGCCACAACATGCTGAGGTGACTATGGCAGGGGTAATACTTAGAAATGTTTGATAGTGTATGAGTGTTTCTGTCATGTAACATTTAATTGTATTCTGTTGAGGTTAGTAGTAGTAGAAGTAGTAGTAGTAGTACTGCTATTGTTCATATTTTTTTTTTGTTAAGAGAACTTAATAGTGTCTGTCATTAGTTTGAGACAAAGCTCTAAGTGCTTTACAATCCACACCTTTTACACAGTGGGCTGCCTAGCTGGGTTGAGCTGATTGAAGAACTGCCTGCTGGTACGATCAGTGTTTCCCACATCATTCAGTCTGTCGGTCAGTCTTTTTGTCATTCTTTCAGCACACTCTATATCATGTACACATGTCATCCATACCAAAGACCAGCTTAGCCTTCTCTTGAAAAAGTCAATGATGGAATTTTTTCAGGCGTGCAAGATGTTATGCATACTGTCACATATGGAGCCATGTTTTATAGTCTCTTTCGAAGGACTCGGCTCTTTTACAGTTGAACTAATGATCCTGGGCGCCATCATGTGATCAGGTACTGTATAGGGGAGATATTAACATGTTGAAGTGGGCACAGGGCACACCTTTTTCTCTAGGTGAAGGAGGCACTGCCATGGAGGCAGGAGGCAAGGCCCCTCTGGCTGAAGCCCTTTCCCTGCAGTGTCTGTGGCCAGCTGCCTGTCTGCCTCAAAGACAGCTCTCCACACTGTACTGGGACATCCTCTGCCCATGACCTGCCTGTCTGTTGATCTGTCAAATCAAACTGACAGGAGATTCCATGGTCTCCTGTTGCACTGACAATATTTACATCCAACACTTTATTTTTTCAGTGAGAGTACATGTCATGCCATGTTCTTGATGAGATTGTGTCTGTGTTAGCTGTCGGAGTAAGTACATGCCATGCTTGTGTGTACAAGAGCATTTCTTTTCTATATTTCAAAGTGTTTGTGATGCTGTTTTTGTGTGACGAGGTCTTCATGAAAAGACCATCTTGCTGTCATCTGTTAACGTTTAAGGCATGCTATTGCCAAACGAGACCAGTTCTTTTAAACATCACATTATTTCTGCTCTAGAAAGGAAAGGACAATCATAAGAATAGATAATGCATAAATATATTTTTGTTAAGTTTAGAAAGCATCTGATATTTCACAGAGTTTCTATCTGTCAATTGTCTCGATCAGTATGAATATTGCATATGCATAATTTTTACTATTTTTTTACAATCGGACATAATTTGATTACATTTGTCACAGTTAACCCGTAATCAGTGGATGATTTTTACTAATACATGTGTGTTTTAAATACACACCTTAGACATTTGTATTCGTATACACACACAGTACATACACTCATTCTATCTCTGAGCCTCTGTGTGTGTGTTGATGAGACATGCCAGCAATACACATCACATGAACTGTTGTCAGCAGTGTGTGACTCCATGGTTGACTGCCTGCAGGATGGTGAAGATCCACCCCGGCCACGTGGTGTGTGACCCTCTGTGTGGCACCGCCTCCATCTCCATCCAGGTAAGCCCCCACAGAACAGCCCCCAGGGGACAGGGTCAGGGGTCAGGGGTCATGGAGCTACGTGGGCAGGGGGTGTGGGGGAAGGGGGGTGGGGGGGCTGTTCCTCCTCCGTCCAGGTAAACCCCCACAGAACAGCCCCCACGGGACAGGGTCAGGGGTCATGGAACTACATGGGCAGGGGGTGCGGGGGAAAGGGGGTGGGAGCTGCTCCTCCTCTGTCCAGGTAAAGCCCCACAGAACAGCCCACATGGGACAGGGTCAGGGGTCATTGAGCTACATGAGCAGGGGGTGTGGGGGCTGTTCCTCCATATCCATCCAGATAAGCCCCCTCAGAACAGCTCCCAGGGGACAAGGTGACGGGTCAGGGGTCATGGAGCTAGGTGGGCAGGGTGTATGTGTATAGGGGGAGTGGGTACTGTTCCCCCATCTCTACCAAGAATGGGGCATTGGCTTGCCCTGCCTAGGTGCGGTCCCTGTGGTCCAGAGGTCGGCGTGTCATGACTCTCCAAGCTTTCCAATCTGGCATCATACTGTAGGCAGTCTGTCAGAGTCCTCCCTGTCCATTCTTTGACATCATCTGTCCAAAGTCCAAAGTCTTCTGTGATGCCCTCATGCCCTCTTGCCCTTCAGGGTTCCAGTAAGATGTTCTTTGGAAGTGAGTGGTGGCTCATGATGTGTGCAAAATATGCATGCTATGTTGATGTTATTGGCTTGGATAGGGCAGGGGGGTCGAAAAACGACTGATCTGTCATCTGCTGTCACCAGTTATCCACTGATCTGTCATCTGCTGTCACCAATTATCCACTGACCTGTCATCTGCTGTCACCAATTATCCACTGATCTGTCATCTGCTGTCACCAATTATCCACTGATCTGTCATCTGCTGTCACCAGTTATCCACTGATCTGTCATCTGCTGTCACCAATTATCCACTGATCTGTCATCTGCTGTCACCAATTATCCACTGACCTGTCATCTGCTGTCACCAATTATCCACTGATCTGTCATTTGCTGTCACCAATTATCCACTATCTGCCTGATTAAGGTGACCCTAGGTACATTCCATCCTTGAATAAGTTGTTTGAGAATGGTTGAGCATTACGACTCAGCATCCTTCTACTATAGTCATCTTCCACTGAACTAGAGGCCACCATTTGCAGAATACTTTTGATTCAGCTACCCCCACCCCTCCCACCCCTCCATTCTTTTCAGCTTGCATCATGTGTGACAGTGATAGAGGACTGTCCATTTCTATAATTGATGAGATTATGAAAAAGCAATGTTAAGTGTACAGATAGGTATGAGAATGTAAGTGACAGGTGCATGGTGATGGAAAAATGTACAGATAGGTATGAGAATGTAAATGACAGGTGTATGGTGATGGAGAAGTGTACAGATAGGTATGAGAATGTAAATGACAGGTGTATGGTGATGGAGAAGTGTACAGATAGGTATGAGAATGTAAATGACAGGTGCATGGTGAAGGTACAGATAGGTATGAGATAGTAAGTGAGAGGTGCATGGTGATGGAGAGGTGCAGTGGTGGTGATGAGAAGTGTACAGATAGGTATGAGAATGTAAGTGACAGGTGCATGGTGATGGAGAAGTGTACAGATAGGTATGAGAATGTACGTGACAGTGCATGGTGATGGAGAAGTGTACAGATAGGTATGAGAATGTAAGTGACAGGTGCATGGTGATGGAGAAGTGTACAGATAGGTATGAGAATGTAAGTGACAGGTGCATTGTGATGGAGAAGTGTACAGATAGGTATGAGAATGTAAGTGACAGGTGCATTGTGATGGAGAAGTGTACAGATAGGTATGAGAATGTAAATGACAGGTGCATTGTGATGGAGGAGGAGTGAGGAGGCAGCATCAGTATGGATCCAATCCACATTTGGGAATGAAATGAGTGACCACAACAGACCAATTAATGTGCTGCACACTACATTCACTACTGGATTCTTATTAGAAAAAAAAATACTGGTGTGTGAATTGGATTTACAGGTTACTTGTGGTAATTTTCTTTAAAGACAATATACAGGCCTCAAACTTCACAGGATGAGGAAGAGGTCAGCTTGGAGGAGCAGGGCCAGGACAACAGTGGGTGGAGTTGTACAGAGAACAGGGTGGTGAGCTGTTCAGCTGAGTCTGATGACTTTCATAAAGGAGGTTATCACCCAGGCCTGATGCTTTGTTGTTGATGGGTTGCCCTGTGCAGAACTACTAATGTTCCCGCTTTCGGCAGAATTTATCATGCTCAAACACACGTCATTCTGCTATTCCAGGGACCGGAATAGCTCAGTTGGTAGAGCGCCGGACTCGTGATCCTGAGGTTACGGGTTCGAATTTCGGTACAGGAGGATTTTTCCCTCGGAGTTAACATTGGTTCTGACTCCATTCCCCATACAGTCTTTCGAATGAGACTATAAACCGAGGTTCCGTGTGTGAACGCACGCATAACATCTTGCACACACGTAAAATCCCATCACCAGCTTTCGGAAGAGAAGGCCAGTTTGGCCGTTGGTATGGATGACACGTTACACATAGCATGCACCCTGCATGAGAGATTGAAAGAATGGAGTAAGTAAGGAAACTGAGTGAACAATATTGAACGATATTGACTGGATGACATGGGAAACGACTGAATGAAGTGCCAGCTGGCAGCTCTTCAGTTGGCACTATCCAGGTAGGCAGCCCGTTGTGTAAATGAGTGTGTGTGGATTGTAAAGCGCTTAGAGCTTGGTCTCTAGCTGAGAATAGGCGCTATCTAAGTATTCATTATTATTATCATTATTATTATTATTATTATTCCGGTTGATGTTAAAAAGATTCTGCTTGTGCGCAAAAAAAAAAAAAAAAAAAAATCTTTGTGTGCACATCCACTGTTCACATAGCCAAGGAGCTGTTTGGAAACTTACTTCTGGTTCAACTTCTTCTGCTGACATGTCAAAAAGACCTGTTGGACGGATTAACCCTGAAGCAGAAAAGAAGAAAAAAAGAAAATTAATGAGAACAGAAGTGCAGGTTCAGGTTGCTTTCTGCTGTCATGATGGGAATGCTGCTGATCCCAGTCAGTAGTTCGGCCTGTGAAAGTGTTCAGCCTTGTCAGGAAGAACCTTGCAGATTTTCGTCCCTCCTGAGGTCAAGACACTAAGGAGACACTGATGATTCTGAAGAGCAAAAAAGAGACAAGTCATAAGATGAAACTATGTGACAGTGTGCTTCAAAAATGTAAAAGAGCAACAGTGTATTGGCTGAGACAGTGATCCCACGAAAGCGTTTGACAAAAGGAAAGAAAATAAAGTGTCTGGAATGTCATTTTTTTTTTGTTTTGGATGCAACGGCATACATATTCCCCTAAACGGTCAGAAATTCCTCTCAATTTTCAAAAATATTCCTCTCAAGTCTTTTCAGAGGTTGGGAGCTTTACCTGGGAACAAGATGTACACAAAAAACTGCATAATGGATTTTTAACAAACCTTGGTGGACAGATGGAGAGTGGCCCAGGGAAGAATTCACACAGCTCTTGGGCTGGGCTGGATCAACAGCAGAGTGTGGGTCGTTCACTGACTGCTTGCTTCATGTGATTCTTCAGGCAGTAGACACATCTTTTACATCATGGCCAGTGATGTGTTCTGTGGCATGCGGACATGAAGCATTGCTGTTGAACAGAGACCTGAACTAGTCTCACTGGGTGGGTCAAATGCTCTGTGGATCTTGGTGGAGATCTACACTGTCCAAGACACCTCTTCTATTGGAGATCTACACTGTCCAAGACACCTCTTCTGTTGGAGGTCTACACTGTCCAGACACCTCTTCTATAGGAGATCTACACTGTCCAGACACCTCTTCTATTGGAGATCGACACTGTCCCAGACACCTCTTCTATTGGAGATCGACACTTTCACAGACGCCTCTTCTATAGGAGATCTACACCACCTCAGACACCTCTTCTATTGGAGATCAACACTATCCCAGACACCTCTTGTACAGGAGATCTACACCACCCCAGACACCTCTTCTATTGGAGATCGACACTGTCCCAGATACCTCTTCTATTGGAGATCTACACCACCCAAGACACCTCTTCTACAGGAGATCTACACCACCTCAGACACCTCTTCTATTGGAGATCTACACTGTCCCAGACACCACTTCTATAGGAGATCTACACAACCCCAGACACCTCTTCTATTGGAGATCTACACTGTCCCAGACACCTCTTCTATTGGAGATCTACACCACCTCAGACACCTCTTCTATTGGAGATCTACACTGTCCCAGACACCTCTTCTATTGGAGATCTACACTGTCCCAGACACCTCGTCTACAGGAGATCTACACTGTCCCAGACACCTCTTCTATTGGAGATCTACACTGTCCCAGACACCTCTTCTATTGAGATCTACACCACCCCAGACACCTCTTCTATTGGAGATCTACACCACCCCAGACACCTCTTCTATTGGAGATCTACACTGTCCCAGACACCTCTTCTATTGGAGATCTACACTGTGTCCCAGACACCTCTTCTATTGGAGATCTACACTGTCCCAGACACCTCTTCTACAGGAGATCTACACTGTCCCAGACACCTCTTCTATAGGAGATCTACACTGTCCCAGACACCTACAGGAGGTCTACACTGTTCCAGACACCTCTTCTATAGGAGATATGCACTGTCCCAGACACCTATAGGAGATCTACACTGTTCCAGACACCTCTTCTATAGGAGATCTACACTGTCCCAGACACCTCTTCTACAGGAGATCTACACTGTCCCAGACACCTATAGATCTACACTGTTCAGACACCTCTTCTATAGGAGATCTACACTGTCCCAGACACCTCTTCTACAGGAGATCTACACTGTCCCAGACACCTATAGGAGATCTACACTGTTCCAGACACCTCTTCTAGGAGATCTACACTGTCCCAGACACCTCTTCTACAGGAGATCTACACTGTCCCAGACACCTATAGGAGATCTACACTGTTCCAGACACCTCTTCTATAGGAGATCTACACTGTCCCAGACACCTCTTCTACAGGAGATCTACACTGTCCCAGACACCTATAGGAGATCTACACTGTTCCAGACACCTCTTCTATAGGAGATCTACACTGTCCCAGACACCTCTTCTACAGGAGATCTACACTGTCCCAGACACCTATAGGAGATCTACACTGTTCCAGACACCTCTTCTATAGGAGATCTACACTGTCCCAGACACCTCTTCTACAGGAGATCTACACTGTCCCAGACACCTATAGGAGATCTACACTGTTCCAGACACCTCTTCTATAGGAGATCTACACTGTCCCAGACACACCTTCTACAGGACATCTCTACACTGTCCCAGACACCTATAGGAGATCTACACTGTTCCAGACACCTCTTCTATTGGAGATCTACACTGTCCCAGACACCTATAGGAGATCTACACTGTCCCAGACACCTCTTCTATAGGAGATCTACATGTCCCAGACACCTAGAGGAGATCTACACTGTTCCAGACACCTCTTCTATAGGAGATCTACACTGTCCCAGACACCTATAGGAGATCTACACTGTCCCAGACACCTCTTCTATAGGAGATCTACATGTCCCAGACACCTCTTCTATTGAACCATAGATTTCTGAGAATGTCATTGCTGTGAGGATGCCAGTCCACGACCATGTGTTCCGCTGGATCTTGGCAGAGATCTATGGTCTCTCAAATACCGTTTTTGGTCATTAAAGAATGATATGACTGCTGTGGGGCTTCTAGCCAATGCCCATATGGTTGACTACTGAACACTATGATAGGACTCAACAACAGACCATAGCCAATGCCCATATGGTTGACTACTGAACACAATGATAGGACTCAACAGACCATAGCCAATGCCCATATGGTTGACTACTGAACACAATGATAGGACTCAACAGGCCATAGACAGGGCATGGGGAATGGGGAGATAAGTGCAATGTTTCTGCTGTTGTGACAGGGGGCACTGAACTTCCCAGCATTGCAGCTGTGTGGAGACAACCACCCAGTGGCCATGGAGAAAACCTTCAGCAACCACACACCGCCATGAACACCAAGAGACAGGCTGCCGGAAAGTCAGTGTGACTCTGTGTGTGTGTGTGTGTGTGTGTGTGTGTGTGTGTGTGTGTGTTGTGTTTTGCATGCGTATGTGTGTGTATGTGTGAGTATGTGTGTGTGTGTGTGTGTGTGTGTGTGTGTGTGTGAGCGGGAGGAAAGAGGGCTCTTGTGTCACAGAGTAGGTGTGAGCTGTGATGGGAACTGGTGGTTATTAGTCTGTGTATTACTTTTCCTCATGATCCAGTTCCTTATGCTGTTGAACAGGATCTGGGGGATGAAGTAGGCGCTAAGCGTCCGTTAAGCTGTTGTATGCTGTTGACACAGCAGGAGCAGAGGTCGGGTGAAAATGCAAAAAATCTCCTTTTTTTCCAGTGTATGATCAGAGGGAAGGAACCCCATTAAATACAAAGCATGAAGGCTTGGCTGTGTGCGTGTGTGTGTGTGTGTGCATGTGTGTGTGCGCGCGTGCGTGTGCGCATGTGTGTGTGCGGGCACGCGCGCATGTGTGTGTGTGTGTGTGTGTGTGTGTGTGTGTGTGTGTGTGTGTGTGTGTGTAAATCATGCAGTTGCTTGCATAAGATGCTAGACTATGCACTGTATTGGTGCTAGAAGGGATGGAGGCTATAATAGGAACCCCTGCTGTCTATATTATGAAGCAAATTCACTCTCTCAGCAGCACAATCATTTCAGTTTTCAACATGCCTTTGTATGTTGCTATCAGGTGCTAAATGATGTGTTAATGGGCAGTGGTGCTGGCATGTGTGCTGGCATTGTTGTATTTTGTTATCAGGTGCTGCATGATGTGTTGAATGGGCAGGATGTGTTTAGCGTTGTATGTTGCTGTCAGGTGCTGCAGGCAGGATGTGTTGAATGGGCAGTGTGTGTTTAGCGTTGTTTGTTGCTGTCAGGTGCTGCAGGATGTGTTCAGTGGGCAGTGACATGTGACTCCACTGTGGTCTTCCTGTTCAGGGGGTGTCTTATGATGGATGCTGTGCGGTGGAACGCCTGTCACCTGCCCCTGAGAGACGGCATTGTGGACGTCTTTGTCTCTGACCTGGTATGGACGCTACATCGTGGGTGTGGGTGTGTGTGTGCTGTATGTGTGTGTGTGTGTGTGTGTGTGTGCGTGCGTGTGTGTGTGTGTGTGTGTGTGTGTGTGTGTGTGTGTGTGTGTGTGTGTGCTCGCGCTTTGCGCGCATGCATGTGTGCATATGTATGTGCATGCAAGTGTGTGTGTGTGTGTGTGTGTGTGTGTGTGTGTGTGTGTGTGTGTGTGTGTAGCCCAGACAGTAAATATGAATTTTCCCTTGCCATGATGAGCTTAAACATTTCGAGTGAAAATTAAAACTCTGCTCACCAAAAGTGAGCACGCACAACAACAGTCAAAATGTTTCAGAAAACTGGCAGTCTCTGTTGCTTTCATATTTGAAATGAAAATGCTAGTCTGCTCTCTCTGTTTTGATGATTCGTCAGCAGAATCATTATTTTCAGCTGCATCTTCAAAAATTCACTTTCCTCTTCTCTGATAATTATCTCTATCGCTGCCCTCGTCGTCAGATCCACTGTGTAATATATTCAAGCACTTCATTGAGCAAAAATTGGTACCACCCTTCGCCTGACCTACATAATTATTTCTGGCACAGGAAATCCCCCGGGCGCGCTTAGTGGGAAAAACCAAGTGCTGTTTACTTTGTTTCAGCCAAGTTCACGATAGAGCACTAAAAGTAGGGTCAACAACTCGTTAAGACATCCCCAAGACTAATTATAGAGCTTATTTCCCTTAGCCCATTTCAAGGAAAGTGTAGGATTTTTTTTTTTTATGTTCCCGTCTACCGATAGTAGCGGACAGGGCAGAATGTACTGTGTGCCCATCCACTGGCCTTGGCTGACGCAGCTGCAATGGAAAGAAATTCCATCCATCACCCTCAGTGGACATGGCTGGTAAAGGTTAACCACTGTCAGTTCACTGCCCAGTGGTTGATAGGCTATATGGGAACCTTAATTAACCTCTTTATCAACTTACATGTTTTAGGATCAACTTGGATTTGGCTTAAGAAAAGATATGATAACTGTACGACAGAGACTTCAATTTCTCATATTGTACAGCAAATCAGCTTTTACTCATGTTGTACAGCATTGCTCACCTTTTTTTTTCTCTTTTTTTTTTTTTTTTTTTAACAAGTTGTAACAGTTTGAAATTTGATTTTAGTTTGGTTGGGATGCTTGGGAACATACTTAAGAATCGAAGTTAAACCAATGATTCTTTGGATCTGTTATCATCTTTTTTGTTTGTGTGATAAAATTATTCTATTAATTTGTTTTATTTATTTATTCTAGTAACTATATATAATTGGTTGGTATGTGAGGTTTTGTGCAACATTTTCATGACAAGGAAGGCTGTGTTTAATTGCTGTGTTTTCTGATTATTTTGCAGCCTTTCGGGAAAAGGTATGTTGTTTTTATTTCTTCATTATTTTTTCTTAGCTGTTGGAAAAGGCTTGGAAGGCATGTGGAATTATGTGAAAACTAGAATAAATTTTCTTCATTTTTGTACTCTGTAGAATGTCAGTGTATGTCAAAATAAGTAAAATTAAATGTTCATATTGTTTCCTGCTAAATTTCAGTTGAGGTGAAGTCCTTGCTGTGCTTCATTCACACTCCACAGGTTTTGAATCCTGAAACTGTCATCTTGGCCTGTGTGGGACCTCACTTAAGCAGCTATCAGCCATAGGGTGATAGCCAGTGAGCATGAAAGACACACTATGAAGTTTTTTGAATTCTTGACCTTTGACATTGCTGTATGGGCATGAAAAGAGCAACAACTCCAGTTATAGTTGTTACTAAGCAAAACTTTGGCAGCAGTCAAGTGTTAGCTGTAAGATTTCAGATGAAGATAGCAGTGCTTTATTGCTGACATAGATACATAGAGCTGTAGATGTCAATATTTAGCTTTGCTGATACACATGAACACTACTGATTGTGGGCCTGGTGGAATCAGCATTCTCCTTTACTCACACACACATATATATATATATATATATATATATATATATATATATATATATATGCTCAGTAAAAAAACTGGAGTCACTGCATGTCTCCACAGTGTTGATTCTGTGCTGTCAGAACATTCCAGCTTCGCTCTTTCTCCAGCAGTTTCTTGCGTTCATAGCTCTATTTTGATCTCATGAGAAAAAAGCTTTCTCTGTTTTGAAACTGATGAATACTCTGACATATGTTTGGAACTCATAAAGACTTCATTAGCAGCTTTATAATTTGAATCAGTATCAACAAACAAACAAACAAAGTGGCCATTTTGGAAAGGACGTAAAGCCACAATTTATGCAGATTACTTACTCCTGATTCTTAAATATAATTTTGATTGCACAGTTGCCAGCCGTTCAGATAAGGAAAGATAACCCAAAAAACAGATCACAGATCCAATCTGTTGACTCTGCTGTCAGTTTCTCAGGTTGGTAGGTTTAACTGACATTGAGTAAGACTGGCTTAGGGGCATCAAGCCTGGAAAGCTGCTGTGTGTGGGAGGTGCTGTTAGGAACTGTGAGCACAGAACACATGTCAGTCGTTGCTTTGTCTGGGAACTTGCATTGTGACAAAGTGGCAAACAACAACAGTAGCAGCAAAGGAAAGAGGAGACATGCACTCCAGGATGAAATGTCCGATCCATTTATGTTTGGCCTCATTATGCTGTTTAACTGTGGCTGATACACACACACAACAGTGCTCACCAGGTGGATTTCAGGTGTGTTTTTAATGTGCAATTTTTTTTTGGAAGGGGGTGGGGGGGAGGAGGAGGAGGAGGATGTGTTCACGACAGCTGAAGAAGAGTTATCTTGTTTAGGGGGGCAACATGTGTGTCCATGTTGGCTGTGTGTGTGTGCTCAGGGTGGGGCGGAAGTTTGACAACCACAGCTGTACTGTAACGTGCTGGATGAAATGGCTCGCTGCGGGAAGAAGAAGACAGCCCGCGCCGCTCTCCTGACTGGAGACGTCAACAACATGGTCAAGGTGATTTCTTCATCATGATTGTTATCATTGTGGTCATGACTAGAATCGTGAGGATGATAACGGATGAAGAACAGAGGGAATCATCATGAAAAGTTCAGCAGTAATAAAACTGTGATGTAATCTGAACACGGTTCAGTGGAATGAAAATCCAGGGAGGGATGGAAGTTGTTCAGCATGGGGGTAAGGGGGGTGACGGTGGGGGAGGGGGAAGTGTCCTCAACTTTTTGTTCTCATGTCTGCATATTTGAATTGATTTGATTTGGACTTTACGCTGTTATATTTGGATCGGAAGTGTGAAACATGTTTGTGTGATGCAGAATTTCTCTCTCTCTCTCTCTCTCTCTCTCTCTCTCTCCCCTCCTCCCCCCCTCCCCCCCCCTCTTTTTTCCTCTTTCTCTCTCTGTCCCTCTGTTCCCCCCTGTCTCTTTCTCTCTGTTCTTCGGCCAGAACTCTGGTTCAGACTGGTGAGATCTATGTGACTGCAGCCATTTTCATTGCACCATTAAATCTCTTCTTCACACCATGCCCACCAGCGCCCGTCAAGATCAGCGTGGCTGTGTACACAGTGCCCGCAAACGCCCGGTAAAACACGTGGCAACAGTGGGCGCTGCCGTGTTTCTCATAGAAAAAGAAGTCTCGCGAGAACGTCACTTTGATTTTTCCTTTCACAATCCACTTCCATTTGCAAAAAATACGACTGGATATGTGCCGTAATTCTTGAGTTAGGATTTTTTTTTTAAGTTTGTGGACAAAGTGCTGTTTTTCACCATGGCTAACCTTGATTTCTGGCATTCTATCGTGGGATTAGTGATGAAGATGAGCTGATTTGTAGGATTTATAGCATAAGACTTTGTGAAAGTGCAGGGTAATGAAGCTGAGAGTGACCTAGATTTCAATTGGGATGAGGTTATAGATGAATACGATTCATTAAATATTCTGAAGATTTTTTTCCCGCTTAAATGGCTCATGTGACATTCTTCAAACTTATCATGTAGCAACATATACATTCGTAGGAATTTAAAAAATTATTTTCATCTCATTGTTTTCTTTCCTCTATTTTAGATAATTTTCAGACTGGGTAACCATGTTCAATTACGGAGTTACTTCTCTTGCCATAGGTTTCGGCATAAGTAAGCGCAGGTAAGTTCACGCAGAAGAGTGTTTTAAGAAGGCAGATGAGGAATTCATTCCCAGGCATTGACAGAAGGCAGATGAGGAATTCATTCCCAGGCATTGACAGAAGGCAGATGAGGAATTCATTCCCAGGCATTGACAGAAGGCATGAGGAATTCATTCCCAGGCACTGACAGAAGGCAGATGAGGAATTCATTCCCAGGCATTGACAGAAGGCAGATGAGGAATTCATTCCCAGGCATTGACAGAAGGCAGATGAGGAATTCATTCCCAGGCATTGACAGAAGGCAGATGAGGAATTCATTCCCAGGCATTGGCAGAAGGCAGATGAGGAATTCATTCCCAGGCATAGACAGAAGGCAGATGAGGAATTCATTCCCAGGCATTGACAGAAGGCAGATGAGGAATTCATTCCCAGGCATAGACAGAAGGCAGATGAGGAATTCATTCCCAGGCATTGACAGAAGGCAGATGAGGAATTCATTCCCAGGCACTGACAGAAGGCAGATGAGGAATTCATTCCCAGGCGCTGACGGAAGGCAGATGAGGAATTTATTCTCAGGCGCTGACGGAAGGCAGATGAGGAATTTATTCTCAGGCACTGACAGAGCGACAAAATCAGTGGTCATCAAACTGCTTTTGAAGTGGATGAAGGAATTCAGGTTTAGGCTTTTTTGTTTGTTTGTTTTTAAGTCAGGGTTACTTGCCATGTTGTAAAATGCCACGTCATCCACAGTTAACAGTCATGACGTCACTGTCAAATGTTTGAAATGGAACCTAACCTTCAGGGCAAGGGGGGAAAGTAGTGCAAACAGTGGACAGGGTGTTCATTGTTCCAGTACGTTACACGTTACAGTACAGCCCAGTGTGGGCTGCAGGCAGAGGATGGAGTCACTGATCTGATGAGGCTCACTTTGAAGAGAAAGGAATTAAGAGAGTGTGTGTGTGTGTGTGCGTGTGTGTGTGTGTGTGTACATGTGTGTGCGCATGCATGTGTGTGTGTGTGTGCGTGTGTGTGTGTGTGTGTGTGCGTGTGTGTGTGTGTGCGTGCGTGTGCATGTGTGTGTGTGTGTGTGTACATGTGTGTGCGCATGCGTGTGTGTGTGATGTACAGGCCATTCAGCTGCAGAAGTACTGGACCCCGCCGACGTTGCTACAGCTGCAACATCGGGGGCATCGCCGCTGGCGTCTTTCTCCTGTGCCGTTCCTCCACCCCCTACACCCCCCCGCAGCCAGCGTCCGACCTCCCGCCGACAACACCACCACCACCCTCCCTCCTCTCAGCATAACGATTCCCAGCCCAACCCACCTTCATCAGATCAGGCCAAACCCCAGCCTACACCAGCAGCGCCGGCAGATCAGATGGAATCCCAAAGCACCGCGGCATCGTCAGAAGAGACTGAACTCCGATCCAAACCAGTGTCATCAGATCAAAATGAAGTTGAACCAGCTCCAGTGTCATCAGACCAGGGTGGAGTTGAACCAGCTCCAGTGTCACCAGACCAGGGTGGACTTGAACCAGCTCCAGTGTCACCAGACCAGGGTGGAGTTGAACCAGCTCCAGTGTCATCAGAGCAGACTGAAGCACAGCAGCAGCTGTGATGCTGTGAGGATCAGAGGGACTCCCAGAGTGTTGCCTCCTCCACAGGGGTAGGGAAGGACAACTCCCACCACAGCGCATAGAAGGGTCCTTGGAGAGGGTAGGTAGAGTGAGGGGCTGGGGTTGGGGGGGGGGGGGGGGATGTCCAGAGCCCTCATCCCAACAGGACACAGAGAGTGATGGGCCTGGTGTCCCTCACTCCAGGGACCAGGGAATGGGGGGGGGGGGAGGGATGTCTGTAGGAATGTCCCTTCTCTGATCCTGCACACAGTTGGCCTAAACACAAACACTTTGAAAACCTTATCCTCCCCTTCGCCTCTCTCCCCTTCCCCACCACTCTTCCACGGTCTGCCATGGCTGCTGTTCACAGAGTGTGTGTGAGATAAGGAGGGGTTAGGGGGGTGGGGTGAGGGGATGGAGGTGGGATTTGCCCTTATACAGGGGGGAGGGAAGGGGGGGGGGGGGGGGGGGGGGGTCTTTGTCTCTTCACAAGGTGTGATGTGTAAAAAAGAAAATAGTCTGCAGTCGTCACGTTACAAACATGATGCTGTATGGGAAACGTCATGGTTTAAGTCAACAGGCCTGGTTTAGGTTTAGATTTTCTTTTGTCAGTATGTACTACTATCATATTGTATCACCTCCCAGGTTAGATGCTGGCATTTCAGAACTGTTAAAGATGGAAAAATTTTTTGCTTGTTTGTTTGTTTAGATTTTGTTGTTATTTGGGTTTTTTGTTTGTGTAGAATTATCACTCATTCTTTAATAGAATTGTATCTCATGTAGTAAACTTTTAGCCTTATCCATAATTTTTGGTGGCAGAATACAAATGCCTGTACACGGACCACAGAACAGCAGTTCAGGTAGAGCCAGTGTGCTGTCAGGTTCATTGAAGTGAGCAGTGGTGGGGATTAGGTTGGAATGGGCTGGATGTAGTCTGCTTGCGGCCATGGCCACAATGGGGTCAACCACTTGAGGTCACACTACGTCCTGTTCAAGATGATTGGAATTAATAGCTTTGGGGTCATCTGCAAGGGGTTTACTGTGTCCAGTTGATAAGAATTGGAAATAACTGTCCTGGGGCCAGCTGCACTAGGTCATACTGCGACCAGTTCATAGTGACTGGAATGACAGTCCTGGGGTCAAGTGCAAGGCGTTGTACTGTGTCCAGTCTATGATGGCAGAAAAATGTTGACTACCAGACCTGTTCATGCTGTGGAAGAGCAGAGAGAAGTGGCCTGTTTGTAATCATAGGGACACAACATCTCACTGTGCCATTGAGAGATTAGCTGATGTGGTTTGACTGGGGTGGAGTGTGTGTGTGTGTGTGTGTGTGTGTGTGACTGTATGTGTGTATGTGTGTATGTGTGTGTGTATGTGCTGATTAACCCATTGTTAATCTAACACTAAAGTAGTCAATATGTATGTGTGTGTGTGCTCATACTATGCAGAGTCCTACTAAAGATGGAAGTGAGAAGTGTTGAGTTGTAATATACTGCCTTAGGAAGAATGGATGTAATTGACTGCATGATAACTGTCAACAATGCAATTGTCACTCAGTACTACACCGTGAGACATAGTCTGACAGCTTGTGCATCTTCGGAATAAGTCAGCAAACATGGGGAAAAAGTGTGTGTTGTGTGGAGGAGGAGGAGGGGGTGAGGAGGCCAAGTACTGCTGTGAAACTGGCGTGTTGAGATGGGAAATGCGTTGCAAAATGAAGTGTTCCTTGTTTTATGGTAGCCATTGATCTAACTCTTGTGTTTTTCCTCAGAATTTAATGTTGATGCAAGGTATGCATTGGAATTGACAGCAAACACTCAAGTTGATTTGGTCGTTAATTTTTTCTTGTTTGGTGAGTTTCAGTTTTGAGGTTTCATGTATGTCGTTGTCGACCAGTTCTGCAGAAATATTAGCCAGTTCATGATTAAACAGTTGTGGTGTTTATAAAGAAGACAGCAGCCAATGGCTCCTTCAGGTGACGTGTAACAGTTGATTTCATTTTTCAGACTTGTCACAGGAGATGCAAGGCTTGTGGACAATCACTTTTGTTGGCAAGCCAGTCAGGACACATGGTCATTGCCTCAGATGTTTATGTTTTTGTGACAGAAATGGAAATGAAGGACTTTGGTTCAAAGGCCACAGATTTCAGGCCTCGTTTTTGAACCTGAGAGGGTGGTTTGTTTACACAGGATTGCATTATTTGTGTTTTTTTTTTCAGTTATTTATGTCTCACATTGATCATGTTTTTCAGGCGGCAAAACATGGACACAGTTTATGACATAAAGTGTGCCATCGGGTGCGGGGCTCATTTCATGTCGGAATTGTTTGGGTAGTGGTAGATTGAAATGGTGGAAAATGCTTTCTTTGGGAGTAGCACTTTGTTGCCATTTGGGTTTGGTTGGTTTTTTTTTGATTTCAGTGTTTTATTGTCAAAAAACTCTCTGTATACAAAAAAGGAAATATTTTGTTTCTGTTCCACACCAAATTATGGTTTTGAATGTATATGTATATCTTTTTTCTTCTTTTTTTTTCTTTTGTTTGTTGTTATTAAAATTTCCTTTGATGACAATGATGCGTGCCACTTAGTGTCCATGTATACATGTGTGAGAATAAGGAGAAAGCGCGGTTGTATGCTTTATGCGTGGCCATGTACAGACAAGGGTGGGAAACAGGGAGAAGTGACTGACTGATGTATACAGTGACAGCCACAGACATGAACAGGGTGAATGATTTTGTGATGTGTATATGGATGCAGAAATTGGGAGTGTAACTGTATAATGTATACATTGACATACATGACATGTTGAAAAACAAGAGAGAGCGATTTTATGGTGTGTACACAATAAATGTAGTGATTGCAGGATGCACACATTGACGTACACAGATGATTGATTGTATGGTGTGTACACAGAAATAAGCATAGTGATTGCAGGATGTATACACTGACGTACACATATGATTGATTTTATGGTGTG
>JADBJO010006414.1:17500-25000 GCA_016801955.1 Conus betulinus | reverse complement strand
AATGGCCATATGAAAGTAAATGAGGAGAATTAACTTTCAGGCACACAATAACAATTCTCAGAGCGATCTGATCGCCCCATCTATAAATACTCGAGTTCTTAAGCATGACCACGGAGCATTAATTTGTTGGTGTGCAGCCACAGCGGAGGGTCGACTGGTGGGAAAGTTGACCATGTGACTTCAGTGTGTGTGAGAGAGAGAGAGAACCTGCCTGCGTTACTTCATTGGGTCTCTCTCTGAAGTGACTTTAGTGTGCGTGGGAGAGAGCCTGCCTGCATTACTTCACGCTTCTCTCTCTCTCTCTCTGAAGTCCCGGAAAGAGAACAGCAGGCTCATCTGGTGATTGGTTTGGTTGTTTGGCATTGTTTTGATTTCTGCGTTTATTTTTGTTTTTTTTCGGTGCTGGTGTTGCTGGGATTTTTTTTTTCTCTTCCGTATAAGTGTGCTTGTCTTTCCCTTGACTGCCTAAAAGGTAAGGTCTGTTTCATTGCTTTCTTGCTTGTGAAGCTTTGTCTGTCTGTCTGTGTCTCTTGGCTTTCAGTCTATCTTTCTGCCTGTGTCTGTCTGTCTGCCTGCCTGCCTGCCTGCCTGTCTGTCTGTCTGTCTGTCTGTCTGTCTGTCTCTCACTCTCTGTCTGTCTGTCAGCACCACCACCCACACCCACGCACACCCACATAGACACACATACGAGAGAGAGAGAGAGAGAGAGAGAGAGAGAGAGAGAGAGAGAGAGAGGAGAGAGAGAGAGAGAGAGAGAGAGAGTTTTCAAGACAGACCACAATCCCGTTTGATGAGGGCAAATCACAACAATCAAATCACAACAATCACATCACAAACAATCATACTGTACGAGGCATATATCTGCATAAACGTAACATGTCTATAGCATCTGCAACGCCGCATGTCAAAACGACCCGGTTTATGAATGACGTGAACAGGTAGGCAGCAAGATCACCTGCAGTATTTTCATGTCATGATGACAGAAGACAGATTGACCGACAAAAGATCTAGCTGCAGTATTTTCATTTCTTGATGACAGGAGACAGATTGACCGACAAAAGATCTACTTGCAGCATTTTCATTTCTTGATGACAGAAGACAGATTGACCGACAAACGATCTAGCTGCAGTATTTTCATGTCTTGATGACAGAAGACAGATTGACCGACAAAAGATCTAGTTGCAGCATTTTCATTTCTTGATGACAGAAGACAGATTGACCGACAAAAGATCTAGTTGCAGCATTTTCATTTCTTGATGACAGAAGACAGATTGACCGACAAAAGATCTACTTGCAGTATTTTCATGTCTTGATGACAGAAGACAGATTGACCGACAAAAGATCTAGTTGCAGCATTTTCATTTCTTGATGACAGAAGACAGATTGACCGACAAAAAAGACCTAGTTGCAGCATTTTCATTTCTTGATGACAGAAGACAGATTGACCGACAAAAGATCTAGTTGCAGCATTTTCATTTCTTGATGACAGAAGACAGATTGACCGACAAAAGATCTAGTTGCAGCATTTTCATTTCTTGATGACAGAAGACAGATTGACCGACAAAAGATCTAGTTGCAGCATTTTCATTTCTTGATGACAGAAGACAGATTGACCGACAAAAGATCTAGTTGCAGTATTTTCATGTCTTGATGACAGAAGACAGATTGACCGACAAAAGATCTAGTTGCAGCATTTTCATTTCTTGATGACAGAAGACAGATTGACCGACAAAAGACCTAGTTGCAGCATTTTCATTTCTTGATGACAGAAGACAGATTGACCGACAAAAGACCTAGTTGCAGCATTTTCATTTCTTGATGACCAGAAGACAGATTGACCGACAAAAGATCTACTTGCAGCATTTTCATGTCTTGATGACAGAAGACAGATTGACCGACAAAAGATCTACTTGCAGCATTTTCATTTCTTGATGACAGAAGACAGACAGATTGACCGACAAAAGACCTAGTTGCAGTATTTTCATTTCTTGATGACAGAAGAGACAGATTGACCGACAAAAGATCTAGTTGCAGCATTTTCATATCTTGATGACAGAAGACAGATTGACCGACAAAAGACCTAGTTGCAGCATTTTCATTTCTTGATGACAGAAGACAGATTGACCGACAAAAGATCTAGCTGCAGTATTTTCATGTCTTGATGACAGAAGACAGATTGACCGACAAAAGATCTAGTTGCAGCATTTTCATTTCTTGATGACAGAAGACAGATTGACCGACAAAAGACCTAGTTGCAGCATTTTCATTTCTTGATGACAGAAGACAGATTGACCGACAAAAGATCTAGTTGCGAGGTGAGGCGACTGCAGGCGGAAATCTAAACACATTTCAAATATAATTAATAGCGAACCGTCAAGAAAACATAGACAAACGAATCACAGGACAAAACACGACGCGTTTCGACCTCTTAGGTCTTCTTCAGGCGAGATACAAAACACTCAAGACAACGCAAATGATCGAGCAATCATGTATTTTCATTCACTTCAGCGCAAGATGGGCGTTTCGTTTCGTCTTGTGATTCGTTTGTCTACGTTTTCTCTTGGCGGTTCGCTATTAATTACATTTAAAATTTGACTGGAAAAAAAAGGTACCACTTCCCTTGCTGATTTATACAAAGGACACCGCAAACACGTTATGTATAGGCAGTATTTTCTTCATGATAAAACACCATGCCTAAATGTTCGTTAATTCAGATCTCATACATTTGCAAGTTCATAGAAAGATAACTTTTTACTTCTACTACATGATTTATTTTCTTTTCTGCTGACTTTACGAGGATCATCTTACGCCGTTTTGTTATAGTTATCCCAATCCTGCCATCTACAATCTGTCGTCTGTTGTTCAAAACAATACACCGAACTGTTGACGTAACCAAAACCTTGTTCTAACCATGCGAACAAAAGCCCAAAGTTACAGAAACATCCACATCCACGAATACATGATGTCCATATTGTTTTACACACACACACACACACACACACACACACACACACACACAGACACAGAGAGAGAGAGAGACGAGAGAGAGAGAGAGAGAGAGAGAGAGACAGACAGACAGACAGACAGACAGACAGAGACAGACAGAGAGAGAGACAGAGAGAGAGAGACTGAGACAGAGACAGAAACAGAAACACAGAAACACAGAGAGACAGACAGAGAGAGACACACACACACACACAGACAGACAGGTATACACACAAAGACAGACAGACAGACAGACAAGAAGACGGGCAGACTTACAGGCACAGTTTCGAACGAACTCAGTAAAGCATGTGAATGAAACTGTTATCCTTTATGTTAGAATCCTTTTCTAAGATACGCGTTGTAAATCCTTTTCTAAGATACGCGTTGTAAATCTTTTTCTAAGATACGCGTTGTAAATCCGTCGAATCACATTTAAAAAATGCGATAATTATCCCATGCAATTATTTCCAGAACCCTTACAGGTCGTAAGTGCGTTTCTTTCTTTTTTTTCTTTCGTTCATTTGTTTCTTAGTTTTTCGTTCTTAAGCTTACATTCATTCATTCATTCATTCATTCATCCGTCCGTCCGTCCGTCGTCCGTCCGTCCGTCCGTTCGTTCGTTCGTTCGTTCGTTCGTTCGTTCGTTCGTTCGTTCGCTCGTTTCGTTCATTCATTCATTCATTCATTCATCCAGCCATTTATGTATTCTTTCTTCTTTCTTCCTTCTTTCTTCCTTCGTTCTTTTTCTTTCTTTCTTTCTTTTCTTTCTTTCTTTCTTTTGTTCGTCCTTTCTTTCTCTCTGACTCGCTGTCTTCTTTCTTAAGTTATTGTCTCTCTTGTCCAGATTGGTTTGTGGCAAAGAGAAATCCAGCAGTGATAAAATTTGATGTATTCTGTTTCTTTTCTTTTCTTTCTTTTTTCTTTTTTTTTTATTGTGTGTTGTTGTTGTTGTTGTTGTCATTGTGCAGCTCACTTTGAAAACAAATGTCCGCCCAGTAGGCGACGAATTCTTATAGTCTGCCGACGACGAGACTCCGAAAAGACTCAGGGGAAGTACAGACACACCATGGTGATAACAACTACAGTGAAACAGATCTTGCTTTACACTTTAAGCATGATTTATAGGGGTCCATACGTCATCTTTTCATATATGAAATCATCACGGACATACTTCACAGTATGGATCCTCAGATTATCATGGAAGAGTAGTTCGATTAGACAATGCTTCCTTTTGGTTCTGGTCAATGATGCATGAGCCGTGTTGTGGATTGCAGTCTTCATAGTTTATATCTACAGCAGCCGTTCAGAAAACGTGCTGGATGTTGGGGCACACCATATGCTGTGCACTGATGTCTTCTTTTGGATTGTTCGTGTATCAGCCTTTTACTATGTGCACAACGTCAGCCATTACTTCAACTCTGCTGAGTTTCATACCTTCGGTCAGAGCTTTGTAGGTTTACTCCACATAGTTCGACTCTGTCGTTTACAGTAGTCTGGTTTTAAAGGTGCAGTCTCGAAGTACTCGTTTGTTGTTTTTCAGATATCTATGCAGACGATTTGGACTTTTGGTCATAGCATGATTGATGCAGTCGGCAGTAAGGAGTGATGGATGTTCCAGATCAGCTTCGTTCTCATTAACGCAGAATGGTTCGGTAAAAGTTCCAAACATGAGATATTGGATAATTCTAGAGTTTGAAACTTTGCTCTTATTTATCTGCTTGAGGTAAGACTCATAATCAACATTTGTGGGATGTGATGTGACTGAAAGGTCGATGTCTGAAACACTGTATCTGGACTGATGGATTAAAGACACATTAATTTTAATAAATTTTGGGAGGTTCGTTTCTTGGTTATGTAAGACTAGAAGGTTCTTGCAGACTTTTCATTGTGGCTTTTTGTGTGAAGGGATGCTTAGCATAGGCTTAGTTTGGAAAATGTGAAAACATGTGAGTAGTAGACTGATCTGTGAAAGGGAACCATTGTTTAGCCTCTGATTGATGCTGGGGTATCAGCCGATCGTATAGATGAGTTTTTACGTCAGGTATCACCTCTGAAGTTTCACACGTTCGTTTTAGAGTGTAGAATGCTGTCTTCACTTGCTTTGAATGATGTTCTTGCACACTTGCATTTTCACCTCGTTTACAGAAAACACACGGATACGTTTGTGATGGTTTGTGATCTGTATGATATCAAGGCTCATAATTGATTTCAAGGTGTTTTTTACGATTAGTTTAAATGGAAATTTACTGGTTTTTTATGGAGTTAACTCACCATACAGTGGCTATGAAAAGAAAAAAAAAAAAAAAAAGTTGGGCAGGGGTGTTACTGAACACAATACAAATTCAAACGAGCACACACAACAAGCTGAAAAGTCGCGTTCAGGACTTATACAATACAAAACAGATCCGTTGATAGTCGACAGATATGTCTTTCTTAGGAGGGTGACACACTCCAGTTAAAAATGCGCCCAATCCCCCAGGGGGCAGTCAGCAAAGAATGAGCACGTGACTGTTAGCTGGGCAGTAGTGTGCTGCTCGTAGTTTTCAAGGATGCTGTTGTTGTGGTGGTGGTCGTGGTGGTGGTGGTGGTGGTGGTTGTCGTGGTCGTGGTGTGTCTTCTGCTTTTTCTTCTGCTCGTCCATCTGATTTCCTTTTTTTTTTTTTCCAGTAGAACAGAGAGCAGAGGGTGCACACTGCATGACTTTTTTTTTTCTAGCAGCAAAGGTTTCATAGCTGGCACGGCCATAATAATTACAACGACAATGATGATGATAATGGTAATCACGAGGACAACGTCGGCGGCGACGACGACGACGACAACAATAAGTAACAACCCCAATAATAATGATAATGATAACTATAATAATCATCATCTTACAACAACAATAATGATGAAAACAGCCACAACAAGAAAATGATAATTTCAATGATAATAAAAATAATAATAAAAATAAGAACAATAATAATAATAATAAATATATAAAATAATAATATTAATAATAGTAATAGCAATAATAACAATGATGATGATGATGATGACGATGACGAGACGACGACGATGACAACAACAACAACAACAACAAACAAACAACAATGATAATAATAATAATGAAGATGATGATAACGAGAATAAAAAAATACTGATAATAATAATAATAAAAAATCACGACAAAGCGTGCACATCCCAAGCAGTCACTGCACGCTGCGTGCGACAGCGTAAACAATGAGCATTGAGGAGAAACTCGTTTGATGACACTGGAAGACTGAAGTCGCACACCAAACCGTACTCACCAACCTCTCCCCCCACCCCTCTCTTCCTCCACCCCTCTCTTCTCTTCCCCCCCCCTCTCTTCCTCCACCCCGGCCCACAGCCTCTGATAACATTGATGGCCTTTGGTGGGACCACTTGGCCCGAGTTAACTGGCATGTTGTTGCACACAAAGGAAGGCAACTTGTCCACACACTTGAGAATAACGGTCCCAGCCACAGATTAACTCCCCTGTGTCCATGGCGACCTCACAATGTGAAGGTTTGATCATGGGCCTCGTAAAGGGTCTGGAGCTGGGCTTTTAAATCCCAGCTCACATTTGAAGGGATGATGTGGGATTGGGGAGTTAATCTATCCTCCTGTCACGATTCCTGAATCTGGGAGAGGGGTGGGTAAGTTGTTGTTGGGATTGCTTCATAATCTCCGAAAGAAAAAAAAAAATCTGAATTCCCCGAATTGTGCTATGATCAGACTTTCTTTGAATCTGTTGCTAATGACACTTAATGGATGTTTGGAACCTTCTGCTTCTTAAAAATCGTTTCACCTGAATGTTCTGTCTGTTCGGATATTGACCGCTTAAAGGCACTTCAAGTTCTTCTCTGAATACTATGGCTCTTCATGTGTGTGTGTGTGTGTGTGTGTGTGTGTGTGTGTGTGTGTGTGTGTGTGTGTGTGTGTGTGTGTGTGTGTGTGTGTACGATTAAGTGCGTGTACATAAGTAGCCTATGCGCGCGCGCGCGCGCGCGCGTGTGTGTGTGTGTGTGTTGTGTGTGTGTGTGGCGAGAGAGAGAGAGAGAGAGAGAGAGAGAGAGAGAGAGAGAGAGAGAGAGAGAGAGAGATGAGGAGAGAGAGAGAGAGAGTATAGATAGAGAGGAGAGAGAGAGAGAGAGAGAGAGAGAGAGAGAGAGAGAGAGAGAGAGAGAGAGAGAGAGAGAGAGAGTCACATATTTTTATTATGTCCTGTCAGTCACAGCCCTTTGTCCTGTCAGTCACACACCTTTGTCCTGTCAGTCACACACACCTTTGTCCTGTCAGTCACAGCCCTTTGTCCTGTCAGTCACAGACCTTTGTCCTGTCAGTCACAGACCTTTGTCCTGTCAGTCACACACCCTTTGTCCTGTCAGTCACAGCCCTTTGTCCTGTCAGTCACAGACCTTTGTCCTGTCAGTCACAGCCCTTTGTCCTGTCAGTCACACACCTTCACAGTTTGTCCTGTCAGTCACAGCCCTTTGTCCTGTCAGTCACAGC
>JADBJO010006414.1:7500-12500 GCA_016801955.1 Conus betulinus | reverse complement strand
TGATGTAAAGTATGATGTTGTAGCAACCATACGAAGCATCTTGAAATACCCTCGCAAACTACGCCATAGTTCCCATGTCAATTCTGCTTCAGCACCCGTGTAATTTAGTCCGTAGCGCCGGATTAAGCTACGTGGCAACACTCACATAAACACAGCTTTAGCATCAGATCGATAAATGATTATGCATAAATCGGTTCTGACTTTGATGTCAGCCCAAACCGACAAATCAGCTCGATGCCATTCCAATCTGGATGAACTACCTCTCACATTAATGTCACCCTTAATTAGATTAGTCGGGTTGATTTCAAAGTAAGGTCACTAACTGCAGGCGGAAATTGAAACAGCGGCTAAAACAGAATGAAGGAATTAAACAAATTACAAAACAAAAACGCGTTTCGACCTATTGGGTCTTCTGGAAGAAAGACTACATTTGAGACGATGAAAGTAAAGGATGAATAAACAGTCGCTTGTCTTTTTCCATCTGGGTGCAAAATTTGTCTTGGGTGAACGACTGACATTGTGGAATGGAACTGGGACTGAAATGGAGACAATGCGGGTTAAAATGATCATAATAATGATTATGAAACACAACAACGACAATAATAATAATTATAATAATAATAACAATAATAATAATAATAATAATAATAATAATATCAATAACAATAATAATAATATAAATAAACATACTAATCATCATCATCATCATCATCATCATGGTAATAATAACGATAGTAATAATTATAATAGTAATAATAACGGTTATGATTTTAAATTGAACTTTTAAGTAAATCCTCCATTTCACTGGGACAAACAAACTACAGGACAAAACACGACGGGTTCGACCTCCTAGATCTTCCTCAGGCAAGATAAACAACATTCTTAATGAAGAAAACGAAGAACAATCAATCACCTCTCTTCTCAGATTCGGCGCGGTGACAGGCGTTGATTGAAAGCGAGGCAGTTGGGAAGGAGACTTTGCGAGTTAAAATAGTAATGATGATGATAATGATGATGATGATAATACAAACAACAACAACACAACAACAATAATAATAATAATAATAACAACAACAACAAAAATGATAATGGCAATAACAATGACAATGATGATAAGAATAGTGATAATGATGATGGTAATGATGATGATGATGATGATGATGATGATGATGATCATCATCATCATCATCATCATCATCATCATCATCATCATCACATCCGCTACACAGACATCCCATGGGTTTATTCCACATCGTCATCATCATCATCATCATCATCATCATCATCATCATCATCATCATCATCATCATCATCACCATGTGGAATAACCCCCTGGGATGTCCATGTAGTGGATGTTCTCGGATAAATCGGAATCAGTCTCTTGACTGGTCTAGTAGGATGAATCCAAGCCTATCTCCGATGCTGTCTATCGCAGGATAAATCAGCGTCTACCCCGTGATATCGGACATTAAGGGATACATGCGGGTCTGTGGCTTTCTGGCATGGGAACGCGTGAGTAAGTGAGGAGGCACTTCAAAGAACCCAGAGTTCTGAAGCAGCCGGAGTGACACGCAGGTGCAGAATCCGGTACTACGCAGACAAACATTTACCTGCCTGGTAATTGTATTGAAGCTCTGACATCGCCTGAAGCAGACATATAACAAAGAACAAGAGCAGCCACTCTTGCTTAAGGAAGAGGAAGTTTATTCATTTGTGATTGTGTGTGTGTGTGGGGGGGGTGGGGGGGGGGGTGGGGGGGGGGGTGGGGGGGGGGGGGGGGGGGGGTGGGGGTGCGTGTGTAGCACCCTAGTGCGTTTAGTTCTGGCTTTGAACTGGAATGGAAGACTGATACAAAACGGATTTTTAAAACCAGGAAAGAGTTCTGGCATGCTTCTCTCTCTCTCCCTCCCACCCTCCCTCCCACCCACCCCCCCTCTCTCTCTCTCTCTCTCTCTCTCTCTCTCTCTCTCTCTCTCTCTCTCTCTCTCTCTTTCTGCCTCTGTCTCTCTGTTCTGTTTCAGTCTATCTGTCTGTCTGTGTGTGTCTCTCTCGCTCTGTGTTTCTGTTTCTGTCTCTTTGACTCCGTCTCCGTCTCCGTCTCCGTCTGTCTCTGTCTCAGTCTCAGTCTCAGTCTGTCTGTCTGTCTGTCTGTCTGTCTGTCTGTCTGTCTGTCTGTCTGTCTCTCTCTCTCTCTCTCTCTCTCACACACACACACACACACACACACACGCACGCACGCACGCACGCACGCACGCACGCACGCACACACACACACACACACACACACATACACACACACACACACACACACGCACATACATTTCCCGTCTCTGAGTCAGTTGCTGAGGCTTTAATCAACTTCTTTGCCTATGTATTCCATGTTAAAGTGCAAACGAAGAGACAGATTGCCAATCGTATTTTCAATAGAACATGTACCAGTGTTTTAATCCTCCTTGAATCTTTAAAATCAGTGTGTCTATCGATGTTCATCTGGGGACGAGGAGGGGTGTGGGTGGGATTGTGGCTGTTGGGGGTGTAGGCCTATGACCTAAAAGTCGGCGAAAAGACAGCGAGCGATCTAGTGAGTGAGACAGGGAAAATGCTGAAACACAAGACGACACTTGATATGGTGAATGTCATAGACCAGGCTGAAGTGGGATGACTTTACTGAGGCTTTGCTATAATCAGCCAAACAAAACTCAAAGAAACAAGACAGCACCATGCTGACATCATGATTCATATTCACGTTACGAGAGAGAGAGAGAGAGAGAGAGAGAGAGAGAGAGAGAGAGAGAGAGAGAGAGAGAGAGAGAGAGAGTAGTTAAATGGAGTTGATGTGTAAACGGTGGGTTAAAATTACGCCTCATAAAAGAATATCTGAATGGACCTTTATAACTTTTTGAACAATTAAATCATCTAGACAGTTTGTTGTTGTTGTTGTTGTTGTTGAGTAAATTCGTGTTTTGTAGACTCGTTAGAACTGAATTTCAGACACTCGTCCCAAAGTAAGGCAGATTTGTGCTGTATTGGTCACTGTGTGGGTAGAGAAGAAGAAATTTCTGAAAATCAGAACTACATTTCATTTACATTTTTTAAAAAAAATTGGAGAGGAGATTGGGGAGGATGGGGGGGGGGGGGGGGGGGGGGGGGGGGGGGGGGGGGGGGGGGGACGGGGGAGGGGCATTAAAGAAACATGGCACGATATTTATAGAAACTTTATCATGTATGATGCCTTGTTGACTTCAAGTTGCTTTTTTCAGAGGAAACATACTATGTTTAGAGCAGTGTGTTGTTAGAGGGACAGCCGGAAGGAGCAGTCTTGTGGCATGTTTACATTCACATCACTAACTCCCGTCCCATAATGAACGTGTAACTGATGTGTGACAGTATGTGTGTTGAAGGACAGCTTAAGTGCAGTAATGTTGACATAGTGCTTTAGTTGAGATAAGATGAGAGAGAGAGAGAGAGAGAGAGAGAGAGAGAGAGAGAGAGAGAGAGAGAGAGAGAGAGAGACAGACAGAGAGACAGACACACACACACACAACACACACACACACACACACACACACACACACACACACACACACACACACACACACACACACACAGAGAGAGAGAGAGTCAGACAGAGAGTGACAGATAGAGAGACACAGACAGCGACAGAGGCAGACAGACAGAGAGAGAGAGAGAGAGAGAGAGAGAGAGAGAGAGAGGACAGAGAGAGAGAGAGAGAGAGACAGAGAGAGAGAGACAGAGAGAGACAGCGTAAACAAACAAAAGCCAGTTGCTTTCAAGAAGCTATTCACGCCCCCAGCCCAGACTCTCACCACCTGCACGAGGGGCTAATTATAACCCCTCCTACCCTCCCCCCCCCCTCATCCGCCCCCGACCTGCACGCGCCTCAGCTAATGTAAACGATGATGATGGCATCGATAACAGTGTATCATCTTTGCCATGATCTGCGCCCAGCTGTTCTTTATCAGTGACCGTACTTACAAAACAAACAAAAAAAAAAAAAAGCAGGTCGCTCACACACCCGCCTACACTCTCATGCACAAACACGCGCTGCGATGACAGATAAGTAAGTGGCATGGACCATCCTCTCCTGGACTTAATGTCTGGGCCAAATAGAAACAACAGACACCCACCACAAGATCATGGTGGGGGGAGGGGTAGGTAGAGGGAGGGGGTGGGGGGGCAAGTGGGGTGTCCTAATTTCACTTCCTCTTGAGCGTTCAGGGACGGAAGTTCAGATGGGGGAGGGTGGTGTTCAGATGGAGGAGGGTGGCGTTCAGATGGGGAAGGGTGAAGTTCAGATGGGGGAGGGTGGCGTTTAGATGGGGGAGGGTGGCGTTCAGATGGGGGAGGGTGAAGTTCAGATGGGGAAGGGTGAAGTTCAGATGGGGGAGGGTGGCGTTTAGATGGGGGAGGGTGGCGTTCAGATGGGAAAGAGTGAAGTTCAGATGGGAAAGGGTGGCGTTCAGATGGGGGAGGGTGGCGTTCAGATGGGGGAGGGTGAAGTTCAGATGGGAAAGGGTGAAGTTCAGATGGGGGAGGGTGGCGTTCAGATGGGGGAGGGTGGCGTTCAGATGGAGGAGAAAGTTCAGATGGGGAGGGGGGGGGGGGGGGGAGTTCACATGGGGGAGAAAGTTTCAGATGGGGAAGGGTGGCGTTCGGATGGGAGAGGGTGAAGTTCAGATGGGGGAGGGTGGCGTTCAGATGGGGGAGGGTGGCGTTCAGATGGAGGAGAAAGTTCAGATGTGGGGGGGGGGGGGGGGGGGGGGGTTCACATGAGGGAGTTCACATGAGGGAGAAAAATCACTGAGGGAGAAAAAATCACATGAAAAATCACATGAGGGAGAAAAATCACATGGGGGAGAAAGTTCAGATGGGGAAGGGTGGCGTTCGGATGGGAAAGAATGAAGTTCAGAGGGAAGGGTGAAGTTCAGATGGGGGAGGGTAAAGTTCAGATGGTGGGAGGGTGAAGTTCAGATGGAGGG
>JADBJO010006414.1:0-2500 GCA_016801955.1 Conus betulinus | reverse complement strand
TGATGTTTCTGTCTCGATGCTAGGACCATACATTTTGTTTTGTGTGCGGATTAAGGACCATTCGGTTTCACCATTCTAAGACATCCGTTATACTTTGTTGTAACGATATTTGTACAGATATGATGTTTGTATCACTACAGTGAAGAGAGCTATCGTCAGCGAACAGATCACAGATGACATCATTGTGAGATATGTGTGTATCGGTAGGTCATTTATAAAAATACAGAAGAAAAGAGGTCCAAGGACAGAGCCTTGAGGAACGCCACAGCTCACTATTCTTCAGAGGAATAAGTACCGTTTTAAGTAAAACACGCTGGGTCCTGTTTTCAAGATATGACTGAAAGAAGGTGACTACTGCCGGATTTTGAACATATGCAGTCATTTTTTTTAATAATATGTTGTGGTCTACAAGATCAAAAAGCTTTCTTAAAATCGAGGAAAACAGTTCCAGTGAGTTTTTTCTTTCGTTGATGGCTGATAGCCATGTATCACAGAGGCGTGTTAAGGCCGTGTGGCATGAGTGATTTCGACGAAAGCCTGACTGAAATGGATGGAACAGTTTGTGATGTTCCATATGTTTAGTTAGGTGTTTGTGAACATGCATCTCAAAGAGGTTTCGATATAACGGATAAAAGAGATATTGGTCTAAAATTGTTTTAAATCAGTGAGATCTCTTGATGTGGGTGAGGGAATGACTTTTGCTGCCTTTAGACCACATGGGAAGACATTCTGATCAATACACACAAATTATAAACATACGTAAGGGCATCAACAATGTACGGTAGAGCAAGCTTGAGTATAGAAGCATTTAAGGTATCTGGACCCATTGCTTTTTTTTTTTTTTAAAGTTTTGAAATTAAGAAACCAACTTCATTAATAGCAAGCAAGGGGATGCTAAATGAATCTCTTAGTATTTGATCGTTCTTGGCAAAACGATTGGAGAACAGCTGGAGTCTCATATCGATTAAAAAATGTAACATTGGCAGCCGTCTGTACTGATTCGGTTAACTGAAGGAAGTGATTGTCGAAAGTGTTAGCAGACCACTTAGTCGCAGTATTATCTGATTTCTTTTTTGACTTGTTAGTCATTTCATTAACAGCACGCCATAATGATGCCGTATCTCTGTTTGCGTTTATCAGTTTCCTAAAATGTTCAGATTTTGATGTTTCTAACTATCTGATACTCTGATACTCTGTTTTCTCTGCTTTTTATATTCATCTACTTTTTTGCAGTTTTAAGTGCATCCCTTAGTGCCATTTCTATAATAATGTCTTTTGTCAGCCAGCTGAGAAGCACTCTGTGTTTTACCCTTTTTTCTTCTAAGTGGAGCATGTTTATCAACGATTGAGAGAAAGATATTATACCAGGTATTATACGCTTCATTTGGATCTGTGTAATTGAGTACACTGTAGACTGTAGAAAGGAGCTAAACATAAGTCGAGGAAAAATTCATCCTTACTGAAATTTTTGAAGCAGCGATATTGAATGGTTGTGTGGCCCTTATTCTGTTGCTTTGGAAGTTTACAAGACCAAGTGCACAAAATGAGACAGTGGTGCTTATGCTTTTGTTGCCCACTGTTATATTGGATACCATGGCTTTGTTGTCCGTGTGTCTACACGAACAAGCAATGTAGAAGATGTTTTTTGCGATTCTAGTTGGATTATGGATAAGCTGATGCAAGCCAAAGAGTGTGGTGGTCGCATCCCAGGCAGGCTGCCATTTTAACAGATCAGTGTTAAAATCACCGAGAAGAATGACATTTGGATAGCTCTTATATACATCATCCATCATGTGTACAAAGTTTTCATACCAAAGGAAAGTGGCAGCGGGATTCCTGTACACATATCCAACTAGAAGAGGGGCTGAGTTGGAGGGTTTTACCTGCAGCCACATGCATTCAACATTATCAGGCTCAAGGTCACGCCGCCTTTTTGTACAGTGAGCGATGCTTTGATGAATGTATATTCCAAGTCCTGTTTCACCAGAGTGGTTTGCATCGCGTCGGACAAAGTTATATTAGTTATGGATACAGCTGTATCAGTGACGGGAGTCAAGGCGAGTTTCACTAAGACCAAGCAGATGAATAGAGGGGGATTCGTTTAGAGAAGAAGAAGAAGAAGAAAGAAAGAAGAAGAGAGAGAGAGAGAGAGAGAGAGAGAGAGAGAAGAGAGAGAGAGGAGAGAGGAGAGAGAGAGAGAGGAGAGAGAGCAGCAACGTTTTCACATTCAACACACAGCCCTCGAAATCTCTGTGGGCAGGCGCCATAATCATGGAAGTCTCGCCCAATCCCGCGAGAGTGTACGAGAGGGCCCCGCCGGGAGTTCTGGTGCTGAGGGTAAAGGCTGAGGACAACGAGACGGGGCAGTCCCTTACGAGCTTCACCCGGGAGAAGCGAGGCCTGTCCAGCTTCTTCAACGTGGACAGCAGTGGGCAGGTGATGACTGCACGCACGGAGGATCGATCAAGACCTGGGGTTCGTCTTCCGCTTCTTTGTCTTC
>JADBJO010006413.1:128511-131011 GCA_016801955.1 Conus betulinus | reverse complement strand
AACAAACAAATAAACAAAACTCGGATCCTCTTGTCTAAATAGCGTTTAAAAAATAATTTCAAGATAATGAGCTACCAACAACACAAAGAGAAGACATGATTCTTTGTATACCTAAAAGTGATTGACCAAGGGATTTTTGACGAAATAAAGACCAAAATCCCCGCTAAACATAAGATAGTAATGTTTCTTTTCTTATCTTATCTGATTACATGATTAAAAAGTATGATTATCTTGTATTGTGAGGATATTTAAAACAGCATTGTTAAGATTACAAACACTGATCAAACAGACATTATGTCAAACAGATATATGAGGGACAGTGTCAGACCCATACATGACTTAATGCAAAACAGTTCCCCAGAATGCTCTCGCACCGAGATTTTGAAAATGATTTGTCGGTTTTGAAAATAATAGATGATAATGGATGCATATCTTTTCTATGAAAAAGGAAATAATTTATAGTAAATCTTAACGGTAACAGAAACAACGGTTCGACGTGCGCAGAGGTTGTTGACGTGAAAATCCCATTTCGCCTTACCTGCTCATTCTATGTCTGTTATTGTTTGCTGCAAAAGGTCGTTTAAAAAAATGAACACAGTGTCTCTCATTTCGCATGCTGTTTCATAATTTTACCATGAACAAACTATTTTCAAGATATTGTCAGTATTATTTCCCCAAAGTTTCATGTGGGTCCACTGACCCACCAACACTGAGAACAGAGAGAGCTGACAATATAATGGTAAAGAACCAGCATGTACGACAGCATCATCTTAGACAATATGGTTTATAAAATATATTGAGTGAGTCATTGGCCCTGGGTATCCACGTTGGTAGTACCACAGACATCTGGATCTTCAACATTACTGTTGGCACCATTACAGGAAGAAACAGAAGCTGCAATATCAATATCAGTCAATCTAGATTTATGTTCAAACTGACCACAAATGGTCGCCATACCTTTCTTCCCATTTACTGGGTCACCAAACAGATCTGCATGCACAAAACGTCACTGGAAGTGTTCGGAACACCACCCGTTGCACTGTTAGCATTTGAAACACAGTCCTCTATTCTTCCACTTTAATCCACACAAAGACCCTTGGAGCACGAGGATGACGCACACGTGACCTGTCACCAAGACTACTTCTGTCAACATTAAAAACCAACCACTGATAGGCATCTCACAAACTCAAGAAGAAGAAGAAGAAGAAGAAGAAGAAGAAGAAGACGCAGAAGACGAAGAAGAAGAAGAAGAGAAGAAGAAGAACACAAAGATGCCTGCAATACTATCCTGGGATGCTTCCACCATGCAAGGCTCTGATGGGACTGTCGCTAGAGATGCTCAGTTTATTTCTTCAGGAACTTGCATGGTGAGGCATTGCCATTAAAGCCGTCAAAAAAGTGCAGTCTGCAGAATACGTTCCTTGACAGAACGAATGCAAGTTACATCGATTACAGGGCAAGGAAGGGATCTGAAAACGGAATATGGTAGGTTTTGGCTTTGTTATCAAACTAATTGCAGACAAAATACAAAACTTTCTGTCAGCTACTGATATTGCAGTCGTCGTTCTCATCACCTTCTTTGCTTCCTCGCCTACAGACTGATCCCGCCACAAAAATCTTTTTTTTTTTTCCTTTTAACCCGAATTTAAGATATCTGCTCGGGAAAAAATCTACAATATCAAGACCTCTAAACTCCAGAAAGGCAAACATTGAGGCATGAATAGGAGTTAAGAGCCCTGGATCGACAGGAGGTTGAAAACGACAATGACAATGAACGGAATGAAACCCCACGCAAACATGTGGAGAGACAAGGGGAAGCCGTGGCTATGGACGAAAGGAGCTGCGGGCAACACTACCTGGAGGCGCAGAAGCCTTTTGAGACATCCTGCAGGGAGACGTTGGGGAAACAAAAAGCGTCGGCTGTGCTGGCACCTTGCCATCAAGGGTGTCTGTGCCCCACATGCCAGAAAGAGTGCAGCGCCGCCAGAAGGCATGTTGCCAATCGAATGATTTCCTTCCCTCTGGTCTTCAGCACGAAGAATTTGTCATCTTATATTGTCTTTCCTACTTCTGGTACCACGTGGCAGCTTTCCTGTCTAGTCAATAAATACAGGTGCCGTCATACCAGTTTTTATCATGTTCTCACTTGCCGAAACCTTGCTTACCAACATGCCAACACAGGGCAATGGTTTAAGACGTGCTGTACATCATATAGACCTGTCCGTCTACTATGATGAATCCACATGAGACACAGACGGCCAGTGCCAACACAGGCCGCTTTGCCAATGCGCTTTTTGAAGTTTCCGCTTCACTAATTACTATGTGATTATGTGACTTAGGAAACAACCAACCAACCAAGCTTCCGAGAAACGAACGTAGACACGGATGTAAAATCCATGAATTTGCCACACGGTTTTTCTGTGACTTGCTCCTGGATGTTAGTCTTTCAGTGTATCATGTGCTTTGCATTCTGCAACTTCAATATTTAAGTTCATGTTTA
>JADBJO010006413.1:113511-123511 GCA_016801955.1 Conus betulinus | reverse complement strand
CCCCTTGATTATGTCAGTTCCCATGCTCCCCTCCTGGGGCGGACTCGCTTCCGTCCAGCAGCCTTTTTTTAAATTCGACTGAATATGAGAAGATAAGTGGTTTCTGTTCTTGTTTCTTCGTTTTCACTACCCTACACGTTATTAGGTTTTGCCTGAAGAAGACCCAAGAGGTCCAAATGTGTTGCGTTTTGTCCTGTACTTTGTCTATGTCCTTGGCGGTAACTAGCCCCCTTATCTTTCTAAATTTCTTTTCTTCTCCTCTCTTGTTCTATCTATAGTGGTATTGTCCCCCTCTTCCTATCGCGGTTTTATTCTCCTGTCTCTATCGTGGTGTTGTCCTCCTCCCTATCGTGGTGTGGTCCTCCTCTCCCTATCGTGGTGTTGTTCTCCTCTCCCTACCATGGTATTGTCCTCCTCTCCCTATCGTGGTGTTGTTCTCCTCTCCCTATCTTGATGTTGTCCTCCTCTCCCTATCATGGTGTTGTCCTCCTCTCCCAATCGTGGTTTTGTTCTCCTCTCCCTATCACTGTGTTGTTTTTCCTCTCCCTATCGTGGTGTTGTCCTCCTCTCCCTATCGTGGTGTTGTTCTCCTCTCCCTATCTTGATGTTGTCCTCCTCTCCCTATCATGGTGTTGTCCTTCTCTCCCTATCATGGTGTTGTTCTCCTCTCCCTATCACTGTGTTGTTTTCCTCTCCCTATCGTGGTGTTGTCCTCCTCTCTCCCATTGTGGTGTTGTCCTGCTCTCCCTATGGTGGTGTTGTCCCTCCTCTCCCTATCATGGTGTTGTTCCTCGATCCCTATCACGGTGTTGTCCTCCTCTCCCTATCATGGTGTTGTCCTCCTCTCCCTATCATGATGTTGTCCTCCTCTCCCTATCGTGGTGTTGTCCTCCTCTCCCTATCGTGGTGTTGTCCTCCTCTCCCTATCGTGGGTGTTGTCCTCCTCTCCCTATCGTGGTGTTGTCCTCCTCTCCCTATCGTGGTGTTGTCCTCCTCTCCCATCGTGGTGTTGTCCTCATCTCCCTATCGTGGTGTTTGTCCTCCTCTCCCTATCGTGGTGTTGTCCTCTTCTCCCATCGTGGTCTTGTCCTCTTCTCCCATCGTGGTCTTGTCCTCTTCTCCCATCGTGGTGTTGTCCTCCTCTCCCATCGTGGTGTCATGTTCCCTTCTTCAGTTCCTCTTTCAGTTTATTATGGGATGGAAACAAAGAATATCATTTTGGGCCATGTCTTTGTTCTGGTTCCTTCTTCGGCCACCTTGTTCACCTGTACACTGATTTTCCCCACCAGCTACACGCATCAGCATTAATACACATCCCTAGAAAAACAGCTTAGCAAACAACGCTTAACCACTTTCGCACCAAATGGACATCGAAAACTCCGGCCGACTTCAGGGCCATTTTCATACAATAATTATCCTATAGAAGCTGCGACAACGACGTCCACACGCATTCAACTAGCCTTACAAATTATCAGCACAGTGCCCCAGAGCTGAACAAGCGCAACACTCCTGTTCTTCAAGGTCTGGTTACAAAGCAACTTAAGCTGACTGGGCATTTAGTGCCCACTTGATACACTCCGACAATTTGCGTTGGGTGAGGGTGCTACTGCTTGTCGGTCGATTACCTATTTGTCCACTACGTGCGGAATTCTTGTCGTCTGAAGCACTTAAGGTCCTCTTACGGCATACTTTGTCGCACTTTGTCGCCGATGACAAAGTTTGCTGCACAGTTTGTCGTCTCGTCCCAGTCATGAAAAATATTGACAAGTTTGCACTTTGTCGCCCCTTGCACACTTTGTCGTCACTTTTCATATGTGACATTGTCGCCCCTCGAAAGAAGAAACTTCAGATCTGAGGTCAATTATACATAATGGACATAGAGTGATTGCCTTTGTTTTTTGTAGTCTCAGTTATAAGATAGTACTTTTACAATCGAAATGGAAAAAATTCTCTTTTTCTATCTGTGTGTGTGTACGTCTGTATGTAGATGTGTGTGTGTGTGTGTGGTGTGTGTGTGTGTGTGTGTGTGTGTGTGTGTGTGTGTGTGCGTGTGTGTGTATGTGTGTGTGTGTGTGTGTGTGTGTGTGTGTGTGTGTGTGTGTGTGTGTGTGCATGTGTGTGTATGTGTATGTGTGTGTGTGTCTATCTGTATGTGTGTGTGCGTAAAAAAAAAAAATGTTCCAAGCGCAGCAGACGAAACAACTGGGATGATCTCTGAAACGCAGGACATATGTTTACTATGGGTCAAGGATGACGCCGACGTTTTTATGTTATGTATCTATTCATTTTTTTTTTTTTTTTTTACAGAATACCGTTAATGATGGTTATAATGGCCAATAACTGTGTTTTGTCTTCTTTACCAAATATCTCAGAAACTACATGACTGATTTTAAAGCGGTTTTGGACATGTGTGTCAAATCAGGCCTTCCTTCAGATAAATGGGATATACTTGTCACAATTTGTTAAATAACTGTTAAAAACCGTTGAAATATCAGCAAAATATATTTCACACTCTTTTCACAGAAAACTTATCATGCTGAAAACTGGTAAGTATGTTAAATATGGTGAAGGCCGATGCCGACCATTTATTTTTCTACGATCTTCACCGGCTTTCGCCATAACGACCATAAGTGGGGGTTTTTTTTCCTTATCTTCTTTATTGAATATCTTAGAATCTACTTGACTGATTTTTAATTGCCTGAATTGCCTGTAGGAGTCGCAATGCCGTTGTCGTTTGTTGTCAGGGATATTGGCATTGACTGTAGGAGTCGCAGTGCCGTTGTCGTTGTCAGTACCAATACATTGCAAGATCAGTGGAAGTCGCTGCTCCCAGGGAAACATCAATACTGGTGTAATGTTCAGGGTAATAACCCATGGTCAGAGTGGAAATACCAGGATGGTATGGTCCTTGGTCTGGGGTGATAAGAGTTGAATAATCAGGGCCATTTTCCTGATACCACCAATATTTTTAACATGGTAGACGGCTGAGAGCGTGAACAAAGTCAGGTGGTCGCCGTATGTGCCGTCTTGTCTCATGTCCATGACATGATCATGAACGTTTCCGTCAATGAATGGACTGTATGTGTTCATGTTGACGATTATATGGTTTTACAACGTCCATTCAGAGAGCTTCTGCAATTCTGTTGGCCCCAGTGAGGGAAAGCTGATGGAGTTGAATAATCAGGGCCATTTCCTGATACCACCAATATTTTTAACATGGTAGACTGCTGAGAGCACGGACAAAGTCAGGTGGGCGCCGTATGTGCCGTCTTGTCTCATGTCCATGACAATCATGAACGTTTCCGTCAATGAATGGGCTGTATGTGTTCATGTTGGCGAGGATATGGTTTACCAGCGTCCCTTCGGAGAGCTTGTGCAGTTCTGTTGGCCCCAGTGAGGGAAAGCTGATGGACAATAGCCCCTCAACTTCACAGTTACCATGACTATCTGTTGGTTCTAGGATCACTTCAATGTTCAGGCCTCCAGGTTTGTGATTCAGTCAGAATGATTCAAGGCAATAAAATACCTTTGCCAGTGTTCTTCTTCTTTATTGAGCGCTGTTTCCATTTTTTCCTGGCATATATTTTCTTTCTTCATTCCTTTGTAGCTGCTGTGCTTGTAATATTAGTGACTGACATCCACTGATTCACATGTCTCCCGTCGGGTTGTGGTATTGAATATTGTATTTATTTCGAGCCAAAGATCGCTCGGTGACCCTGCCTCTACAAACAGACCTTCGATAGGGAACACGTATCCTACTGGTAGATTTTGGGGGGTACCGGATCAGAGCCTCTTCGCCAAGACTGTACAGGGATAGACATTGGCGATATGATACGATGCATGTCTTTGCTGCTTTTTACAGAGGCTTCTCTTCCTTTGTTTATCAGTGATTTTGATCTGCTGAAATATACCTCAGACGGACATTTTTGGCCAGTACTTCCACGGGGTGTCATTGATGGATTTTTGAATGAGGTGCGCAAATTCTGTGCCCAAATGAATCCTCCTTTGCAAGCTGTCATGAATGAAATTTTCTTTCGGATCTCCCGATGAGATCGTTCACATTTGTCCTTAGACTGTGGATGATATGCACTACTCCTGATGGTTCTGACATTTTTGGAATGCAACAATCGTTCCGTCTCCCTCTTGAATTCCGTGCCCTAATCGAAATGAACACATGTAGGAACTCCGTGGTCTGAGAAAATTCATTCAGTGTTCTATCTACAGCCCTACTACTTTGCTTGCAAGTGGTCTCGGGATCAAAAACGAGAGAATGTGTCCAGAACTAACGGAATGTACTGCTACGGTTTTCCGTTGTGAAGGACCAGCTCATTTCTTATGTCAGTTAAATCAAGTTGCCAGCGTTCATTTACTGCAATGGCCATGACTGGTTTGGGGGGGGACTGTGTTTGTGAACCTTGCATTTCTTTCTTGGTATCTTTTTGACACACCAAGAACTTCTCGTACTTTTGTTTACAAAACTCCAGCAATTTTTCTCTCTGATTTGCCTCCAAACTGTTCTGAACCCAGATTTACTGTCTGTGGTGCCTCACTTTCAATCAGAACTGTTTTTCGTCTGAAATGTACATTTCCTTCTACCAAAGAAAGTCCTGTTTTGCGTCTTTGATACCGCCTCACAGCACTTACTTCCACAGCAGTGCGGTTTTTCTTTGGAGCATTAAACTTTTCTTTTCCGAAGACGTCGAAGTGTAAAATACTTATGTTTGGAAGCGGGACTGCAAGTATCCTCTAGCGCTAGGGCAGCTGTCTTCCTGGTCGACGTGCATTGTTTGATCCATTTTCTCACTCAACCAACACACCACATACACACAACACACACAACCACACACACGCACACACCACACACACCACACACACACCACCACACACTTATACGAATGCTTAATAATGAAGAGAGAGAGAAGATGAGAGAGAGAGATGAGAGGAGGAGAGAGAGACGAGAGAGAGAGAAACGGAAAGAGGAGAGAGGAGCACACGATTTTTTTAACACGAATCTTTTATTGGTGGGTATTGGAGGCAGCTAAAAAGCTTCTTAGTAAAACCACGGGCTCGCTCGAGAAAACAATCAAACACACACCCACACACACACACACCCACACACACACACACACACAGACAACCACACCACACACAAAACACACATATAATAATGGAGAGATGAGAGCGAGAGACGGAGAGAGAGAGAGAGAGAATTTTCCCAGTTCCGATTGTACCGTATTTGTTTAATGGTCTGTTTGTTTCTTTGATCGTTGTTGTTGTGTTTTGTTGTGTAAACATGGGACAACAATAAATCAGTCAAGGGAAGGAAAGAGAAAAACAAGGGAGGGAAGCAAAAGAAAGGACATCTGAAGTTTCTTTTGTAGAGGATACAAAGGTGCGCAGCATGTCGCATATGAAACGTGTCGACAACAAAGGGTGCAGGGCCAAAACAGTGTGCAAAACTTGTCGATATTGTTCATGGGCCAGGGACAACAAACAACGGTGCAGCACAACTTTGTCGTCAGAGCAACAATGCATGCAACACAGTTTGTCGCACCGTCGACTAAAGCGGTGCAGGGGCGACCCACAAGTAATGCCGTAACAGGCCCCTACTGTGAGGAGATTTCGCTCCGCGGGGGGGGGCGGACAGGGAAGTCAAGTCCTATATGTCTAAGTTCTATCTATCACGCGGAAGCATGACAGCCCACACACATTCAAATAGACTGACAAAGTGAATCAGCACAGTACCGACTCTCTGAACAAGCGCAAGACTCCTGTCCTTCTCAAGGTCTGGTTACAAAGCAACCTTAAGCTGACTGGCCTTTAGTGCCCACTTGATGCACTTCGACAATTTGCGCCGGGTGAGGGTGCCTATCAAAAAAACTAGTAGCTTGCTCTGAACAGCTGTGTGGCGCTACGTACTGCTAGTGGTCGGTCGATTACCTATGTGATCCACTACGTGCGGAAAAATTCTGGCGTCTGAAGCACGTAAGAAAGCCCTTATATGAGAGATTCGACGCCAAAATAAATGTGACAGTGGGATTCAAGTCCCTGTTAGTTCTATCACCAATTTAGTTGGCACTGGATTTTTTAAAGCAATAAGTATTACTTTTTGATCTAAACTCTTCACTCACAAAAAATAGTCATCATTAAACTATGGTTCGTTTTTCCTTTTGGGTTAGATTCTGAGGTGACCAATACTTCCCATCTCATTTGGTCCTCAGATGAAGCCATTTGAGTTATCATGGCACATTCTAGATATCAGCAGTATTAAAATTTCTAATCATTAATATTTGGGATTTCATTCATTTACCATGGCAAACTGTAACATGACAGAAACATTCAAAGCAAAAATGCAACATAACATCAATTGGAAAAAACAACCAAACACACACACAACCACACACACACACCACACAGCACAAACCACACACCACACAACACCACGTGCGCCCGTCGACAGCACATTCAAACACAGCACATCGTCAGGCAACTCGACCACAAGTGCACACACACACAACACCACCATCACACACCACACACACACACACACATGCACACACACAAACACACCACACAACACAAACCATTTCACATGCTTCGCCTCTCTCTTCTTCTCTCTGTCATTCCTCTTCTCCGCTCCCATCTTCTTCTCCGTCTCTCCACTAATCGTCTCTCTCCTCTCTCTCTGTTTTTTTTTCTCGTATCTCATCCATCTCTCGATCGCTCGGCTCACCCTCGCTAACTCCGCTCGCTCGGCTCTCTTCCTCATGAAAAGTCTTTTTCTTTACTTTTTACCAAACGTTGCTTTTGAATCTGAATCCTACGGAATGATATTTTACATATTGAACTTTACTTTAATAATTCTCTCGCATTACATAACTTTTCAGCGATTGGAAGCATACACACAACACACACCAAACCACACACACACTACCACGCAAAAAAAACAAACCCACACACACCCCACACAAAAAAGATACACATACGTGAGGCGCATACTAACAAATTACAACACACAACCCACACACACACAACACAAAAACACACGCACAACACACAAAACATACCCAAACCAACACGCAACGCAACCACACACGCCTTTTTAAACACACACACGGCGCGCGCGCGCAAAAGCGGGGGCGCAACCCCACAAACAAAACAAAAAACAACAACCCAAAAACAAACATTCTTCACAACAAACCACCCACACACACACCACACACCCACACACACAAACCACACCAAAACCAAAAGGCGCTGTGCACGTTCTCTCTCTCTCCTCTCTCTCTCTCTCTCTCTCTCCTCTCTCTCTCTTCTCTCTCTTCTCTCTCTCTCTGTTTGTACCCGCACTTTTTGATTCTCTCGTCATCGTCCTCCTTCAATGTCCTCTGTCGATTCAAAACTTTTGTTGTGTACCTCCTTGTCAACCACTAGATCATGGCCATTCGCATTCTCAATTTATCTAGAGGCACCACTTTAGTGGACCCAGAAAAAACCACTAAACTGAGGGGGGACAGGACGGAAAAGATACAACCCAAAACAAAACACAACACAACCCCACACCCACAACCCACAACAACACACCACCACACACAAAACACGTACACCCCACCCACACCCCACCCAACACACACACACACACACACACCAAACAACCCACACCACACCACCATATGTGCACCACACCACACATACAACACACACCAACACACACACCAACACAAACCACCACACACACCACACACACATACGTGCACACCCAAATACCACCATACACAACAACACACACACACCAGCCACCACCACACCACCCAAACACACACACCACACACACACGCAACCCCCCCACGCAACACCCACCCATAAGTGCAACCCCACACCCCACACACACCAACAACACACCACACAAACACACACTGGATGTACGTTTAACCACATAATACAACTACAGATAGCCACACACATGCACGGGAGACGCCGGGCAGCGCGCGGCGCCCACACACACACACACACACACACACCACACCACACACACACACAACAACATACAAAACACACACACAACACACCACACACACACACCACAACACCACACCACCACACAAACACACCACACCACAAGTATGTCTAAAACCTCGTGCGCATGCACAATCATAAAATACACTCATGCAAAGAGGCGGACACAAAACTCACGTACACACACCACCACACACACACACACCACACACAACACACACACACCAAACAACACCACACCCACCACACCGCACGTACGACCCGCCCGCGCCGTTCACACACGCACGCAGCACACCACACCACACTCCACACACAAACAAACAAACACACACACACACACACACCACACACACAGAAGTACTACAGGGCCACTGCACTCGGCGCACACAAGAGTATAAAGCAAGTGAAATGTCGGTTTAAGTCATAGTCAAAGTGGCCAAAAACACAAACAAAAAAAAAAAATGAAAATAGGAAACGATTTCTTTCTGGCACAGGGACAGTGTGAGAGTGCTCTAAATGATAACTGCGTTATCACCAACTTGTCCAGAGGGTGAGGCGGACCATTCTTCTGTGCAGGTTTATGTTCAAGACCAACCGAAGGAGGAATTGGGGGGGGACATTTCCCTATTTTCACCGTGTGGTGACCAGCTGTGTTTACAGCTTAACTACACCCCATGGCAATTATCTTTGTCAGTGTTTTTAGAGAAGTACACCTAAGGACCCAACACCAGGTGTATATATTGGAACCGTTTGGATCTGCATTGGGGTTGCAACAACACCTCATTCACACATTATTGAGAATATGTCGCCAAGCAGTTCTTTTGCTGATTTTAAGCGGAACGAGCGCCACCCAGGAGGGAGTCCCTTTGTCCATTTTAAACCAACAGATCTCAAAACCAAGGGACCGAGAGGATCGGGGATAAGGGCTATATTTTCATTTATCCTGAGGAGGGGTTAACAGCAAAGACAGATACCTGGCAATCAGGGGCCAAAGTGGAAAATGTGGATCATATGTGGGGCCTACATTGGCCAAACACTTCCTTGCGGACATGATGTTCCTCAGTGCGCGGGAGTCGGAGGGGACGAAGCCTTTTGTCACTACAACCTATGATAAAGGCGGTCCTTAACCAGGTACGTTAGTGTGTAGTTGTTTGTTTTAGACATGTCGATGGAGAGTGGTGGTGCTTGATAACGAATTTTACTTGCTAACAAGCACAGTTGCCACCAGACAGTGCACAATGGAAACGCAGAAGCGCAAATCAGCAAGCATGGGCATGTAAGGATTAACTTAGTCCTACAACAACGCGGGGAGGCAAGTTAACGAAAGAGGACAAAGCAGGTTAAGTCGGTGATGCTGCCATTTAATTGTTTACCGAGGCTGGATTGGGTGGGTGAGGACTTCTTTCCCTTAAGTCTTCACCATGTATCTGGGGGATGTAGGGTCACATGATACCGAAAGTAAGAACGTTGGAACAGTTTGAGGTCAAACCGGGTCAAAAATTCGGGGGACTAATAATATAACAAGGCATGGGCTTTTTGGGCCCTATTCTACTCTTACATGCAATTGATTCTCCCAAAGACAAGTTAATACTTCCCCCCCCAAACCCAAAAAAATCCAACCTCGAGGATTACAAACCATTGGGGGAGGGAAAAGGGGAAAAAGAGAAAAAAGGCCACGGTTATTACCCATTGCGCGAGCTCGGACCACAAGGGAGGGTTTGCGACACCAACCTGCCAAGCCCCTTTCCGTAAAGGGGACTGCTGTGGAAAACCATGTAAAATGGGGCAAGTTCTGGGAAGGGAGGCAGTGGAACAGTGTCGTGACCCTAGCAAAGAAGAAACCTCAAGGGGACTAGGGGAACAATTCGCAGCTTTCGCAGCGCCACCACCACATACACACACACACAAACAACACCACAAACACACAAACACACACACACAAAAACCCCATTAAGGATAGAATAGATTGTGTGTGTGTTGGGTT
>JADBJO010006413.1:98511-103511 GCA_016801955.1 Conus betulinus | reverse complement strand
TCGCTGTGGGTATTTTTTCCTCAAGTTCTGGTGAAATATAAAGAAACCGTTGGTTATGAATATGATTAATAAAGTCTACCCCTTGTCTCCACCCGGCTGAGGGTGTGGAGAGGTCGAAGTGGGGGTCAACAGTGACCCGTCCTGACACTGCGCCCGGGTCTGGGGCGTAGCCGAGTCTACCCCCGTCTCCATCCTGCTGAGGGTGTGGAGAGGTCGACGTGGGAGTCGACAGTAACCTTACGTGCCAGTTGTGCCCGAGCCGCCGTTGCTGCCGAGCCCGAGCCGTCGCTCTTGAAGTATTGAACCAGCGATCTGTTGGGCCAGTCGTCCCAGAGCCGTCGCTATATATATATATTGTGTCTTAAGAGGTTATCTTTTTATATTTTCTACTTTTCACAAGAAAATGTAGCTTGTTTTGCTCTTTCATGATTTCTTTTGCTTCTTAGGTGGCATCTTGGTTGGTTTTTTTTGAAAACTCAACAAAACATACCACGGTATTGCACACCAGCCTTTTTCTGGTATAGCATTCTTCTTAAAACTGGAAAGGCAGAAGAGTCAAATTACCACTTTCCGCGGTCACTGAGGAGAAACAATAAGGTTTCGAAATACCGGTATCTGACCAGGAGTTATATTTTAGTGAGCTTCCTTCCCATTGGAGTTTGTCTCCTGCTTCAGAGACTATAAGCTTGCTCAAGGTTCATTTTGAGAAGCATTTATTGTTCCCCATTCACCCACTCAAGCACATACTGTCAGTTAGGCAGAATCATCTACCACTGCAGATATGAAAGGCTTATCACTCCCCTATTTCTACAATCTAAGACATAAGAGCAAGCTTTGTTTATAATTCAATATTTCTTGCAGTCATTGCAACACCAAGCTGCTCTGTAAGTTGCTGGAATGGTGCTCGGTACTTATCCTTGCAATTTATTAGTTTATTGTAATTTAGTCCCTTGCGGATTCATTCCAAGAACTGGCCCTCAGCACTTGTCTTAAGAGGTTATCTTTTTATATTTTCCATTTTTCACAAGAAATGTAGCTTGTTTTGCTCTTTTATGATTTCTTTTGCTTCTTAGGTGGCACCTTTGGTTGTTTTCTTGAAAACTCAACAAACATACCACAGTATTGCACACCAGCCTTTTTCTGGTATAGCATTCTTCTTAAAACTGGAAAGGCAGAGGAGTCAAATTACCACTTTCCACGGTCACTGAGGAGAAACAATCAGGTTTCGAAATACCGGTATCTGACCAGGAGTTATATGTTAGTGAGCTTCCTCCCCCATTGGAGTTTGTCTCCTGCTTCAGTGACTATAAGCTTGCTGAAGATTCATTTTGAGAAGCATTTATTGTTCCCCATTCACCCACTCAAGCACCCCTCCGGGGGTTGCAACCTTGCCATGGTCAGAGGGCTTGCGTGGTCCTGTGATCCCTTAGGCTTTGCTGGTGGGGCATCAATACTTGAAGATAGGCTAGTTTTTTAAAATGCTTCTAGGCCTGAAAAGTTGAAGATGCTGTCTGGCCTAAGTGCAACGTGGTAAGGAGTTGATGCCCCTGGTAGGTCTTCCCATGTCAGACAGGCTAAGGGTGAGGATCCTGACTAATAGTAACCTGCCTTTCTTCTTTTCTTGTTTTCTGCCTTTCTTATTTGGCTCTTTTCTATCTTCGTCTCCCCTTCAAGTCTTCTTCCCCACACTCTTTTTCTCTCTGTGGTCTTCTTAAGATCCGCCGCGTTTGCTGTGCGGTGCGACCTGTGATGGAGGGGGATGAGATCCTGGTGATTGAGAGGTCAACGCCCTCAACACATTACTTTGGCTCGGACCTCTCCTAGACAGGATGCACACATGGGCCTGTGTGTGTCAACCGGCTTCCCCTGCATGGGGTTAGGTCAAAACAGGCAGTCGCCCAGCTGGCCAAGTTAACCCCTGCAGTGCTCAGTTCTCTGTTCCCGGGAGCTGGGCATTATCGGAGGGATAGGGTAAGTTGGCGCGCTGCTTTGTTGTATATCCCTCCTGAAACCTGGAAGGGGTCCAAGACAAGAGTTTCTTGGCCCTGGCTCCTAAGTTGGACTCGATGGTGGGTGGGTAGGGTAGGGACGAATTCCTAAATCATATACCATGGCCTCCAATTCAAAACTCCCTTCCAAACAGAGAAGAGAGACAAAGAGAGATCAGATGGTGATCATGATTCTGACTCGGACTCAGAAATCCGAACAGAGTCTGGATCTTGGCCTTCGTGGTTGGTTGTGGAGGGCGCCGATGTAGACAAACCTTTGTCTGCACTCAGCCCCTTTGCAATCCAAAAGGTTTTAGTTGTCTGTCAGGAAACCTAAAATCAATCAAACGTCTGAGAAATGGCTCATTTCTGGTGGAATGTGGTACAAAATGTCAATCAGATTGGCTCCTGAAATCTACAACTCTTGTTGACAAAAAAATCAAGGTGTCACCTCACAAGAACCTAAATTCTTCAAAGGGGGTCATTCGCTGCCCAGACTTGAAAGGAGTATCGGAGGATGAGATAAGGTTCGAACTGAAATCCCAGGGAGTCATGGATGTGCGAAGAGTCACAATTCGTAAGGGTTCTGAAAGACTGCCAACAAATACCCTCTTTCTGACCTTCTGCACCCCTTCACTGCCACAGTCTATCAAGGTGGGCTATTTGAACGTCAAGGTTAGCCTGTATGTTCCATCCCCGATGCGTTGTTTCCGGTGCCAGAAGTTTGGCCATGTGCGGGATCGATGCTCTGGGGAGGAGATTTGTGGCGTCTGCTGCCAACCGAGCCACGAGATACCGTGCGTTCATCCGGCGCGTTGTGCAAACTGCGGAGGTGGCCATCCCTCCTCCTCTAGAGAGTGTCCGGTTTGGCGCCAGGAAAGTAGTATCCAAAGGGTGAAGATGGAAAGAAGGATTCCATTCCACGAGGCAAAAAGGTTGGTTCTGGGCAGTCCACTGCATCCAAACAAGTCCTACTCTCAGGTTGTGAAATAAGTTTCTTCAGTATCTGTCTCCTGTCAGACAGACACCTTTTGTTTTTCCAAGATTCTGCAATCGAAACCATCTGCCCCCAGTGGAGGCAAGAAATCCGCTAACCCTGTGATAGGTACAAACTCCCATAGTGGTGGCGTAAAACCTGCTGCCTCCCATTCTGCCCAGCAGACACAGGTTGGGAGACCCTCTGCTTCAACAGCTCCCCTGCCCCCCAAAAAACCCCTGTTCCTCCCAGGGGCACTCGCGGCCCCCAAGCGGTGCCTCATCAAGGCACGATCCCAGGGAAGCCCTCTGGTGTAGAGGTCATTGAGAGGGGACTGCCCATCATCTGCCTCCGGAGCTTCCAAGAAAACAAAAAAAAGTCAAGAGAAAAGGCATTTAAGTGTGGAAAAACACACAATCCATATTCTCCTTTGCAGTCGGATGATGATGAGACAGTAATGGACTGAGAAGTCTGTTGGCATCTCTCCATCCTCATGGATTCAATATCTCACTGGAACATTCGAGGTTTGAATTCTAATTTTGAAGAGCTGCAGCTCCTCTGTCAACATTTAAAACCTGCTGTCTTAGCTCTTCAAGAGACTCTGATATGCTCTGACAAATCCTTTTCTTTATTGGGTTTTAATGTTCTTTCTAAACCAGCACAGCCTCTGCAGTTGGAGTGACGGGTGGTGTGTCGTTGCTTATCCACAAATCTCTTCTGTTTAGCCCTGTCTACCTCAGTTCTCCCCTCCAAGCTTTAGCTGCCAGAGTCTCTCTGCATAAAACAGTCACTATTTGTTGTCTATATATCTGCCTCCTTCTGTATCCATCAGTCGACAAGAACTGGTCAGCCTGATTGAGGAGCTTCCACGACCTTTTTTGCTGTTGGGCGATTTCAATGGGCACCATCCTCTTTGGGGTAGCGTTGATACTTCGTCTAGAGGTCTCCTTCTGGAAAACGTCTTCTCAGAGCTTGACCTGTGTTGTCTTAATGATGGATCTCCAACCTTCCTCCACTCTGCTACTGGTGCTCTCTCATGTTTGGATCTGTCAGTGTGCGACCCCTCGCTGGTCCTGGACTATGAGTGGTCGGCACTTGACGATCTGCATGGGAGTGACCATTTTCCAATTGTTCTAAAATCCAAAATAACTGAAAGCCGCACTGTTCCAGAACATCTAAATTTCAACAAGGCGGCGAACTGGGATCTTTTTGCAGGAACTGTCGTGGGGAACTCACAGAGAAAGTTCTACAAAGTCCGGATCCCGCAGAAACGGTTTCCAATATCCTCATAAAATGCGCCAAGGCCTCCATTCCAACTTCCTCAAACAAACCCCAAATGCCAAAGACACCCTGGTTTAATTCTGACTGCCAACAAATCTCAAAAGTACGTAAACGGGCTCAGCGTCAGGTATACCAACGACCCTCTGGTCCTAACGCCCGAGCCCATCAGAAACTCCGTGCTAAATCGAGACATACTTTCAAAATCAGGAAACGTCAGTCTTGGAGAAACTTCTGCTCCGGGCTGACATCTAAAACTTCAAAGAAAAAAGTTTGGCATCATCATCAGAAAAATCAAAGGGAAGAACACCAACCCCTCCATTCATCACCTGAAACTTGCCGATGCTTTGATCACTGACAAACAAGCTGTTGCCAATCTGTTGGCCTCCACCATCCAGCAGAACTCCTCATCTTTAAATAAATCTGCAGCCTTTTTAAGAAACAAGCAAATTAGAGAGAAATCTTCATACAATTTCACATCAGACAACTCTGAAGCTTACAATCTGCCTTTCTCGATCAGCGAACTAAAATCAGCTTTGCAAACCTGCAATGACTCTGCCCCTGGTCTGGATGACATTCATTATCAGGTTTTGAAACACCTTCCAGAAAGCTGTCTCCAGACCCTTCTCAAAGTCTATAACCATATCTGGACCACAGGGTGCTTCCCGCCCTCCTGGCGGAAAGCCCTGATCATTCCAATCCCCAAACCTGGAAAGGACCCACGGCCTTTTGGCCAGTGAAACAGTGCGGGTTCCGCA
>JADBJO010006413.1:40000-98180 GCA_016801955.1 Conus betulinus | reverse complement strand
TGAGTGGGAACACCTAGCTGCTCTGTAAGTTGCTGGAACGGTGCTCGGTACTTATCCTTGAAATTTATTGTTTCATTGTAATTTAGTCCCTTGCGGATTCATCCAAGAACTGGCCCCTCAGCACTTGTGTCTTAAGAGGTTATCTTTTTTATATTTTCTACTTTTCACAAGAAAATGTAGCTTGTTTTTGCTCTTTCATGATTTTCTTTTGCTTCTTAGGTGGCACCTTTAGTTAGTTTTTTGAAAACTCAACAAACATACTATGGGTATTGTGTGAAGGCTTACCACCCCCTATTTCTACAATCTGAGACATAAGAGCAAGCTTTGTTTATAATTCAATATTTCTTGCAGTCATTGCAACACCTAGCTGCTCTGTAAGTTGCTGGAACGGTGCTCGGTACTTATCCTTGGAATTTATTGTTTTCATTGTAATTTAGTCCCTTGCGGATTCATTCCAAGAACTGGCCTCAGCACTTGTGTCTTAAGAGGTTATCTTTTTATATTTTCTACTTTTCACAAGAAAATGTAGCTTGTTTTGCTCTTTCATGATTTTCTTTTGCTTCTTAGGTGGCACCTTTTAGTTTTTTTTTTGAAAACTCAACAAACATACTATGGTATTGCACACCAGCCTTTTTCTGGTATAGCATTCTTCTTAAAACCGAAAGGCAGAGGAGTCAAATTACCACTTTCCGCGGTCACTGAGGAGAAACAATCAGGTTTCGAAATACCGGTATCTGACCAGGAGTTATATGTTAGTGAGCTTTCTCCCCATTGGAGATGGTCTCCCCTTTTGAGACTATAAGCTTGCTGAAGGTTCATTTTGAGAAAGCATTATTTATTCCCCATTCACCCACTCAAGCACATACTGTCAGTTAGGCAGAATCATCTACCACTGCAGATATGAAGGCTTACCACCCCCCCTATTTCTACAATCTGAGACATAAGAGCAAGCTTTGTTTATAATTCAATATTTCTTGCAGTCATTGCAACACCTAGCTGCTCTGTAAGTTGCTGGAACGGTGCTCGGTACTTATCCTTGGATTTATTGTTTCATTGTAATTTAGTCCCTTGCGATTCATTCCAAGAACTGGCCCTCAGCACTTGTGTCTTAAGAGGTTATCTTTTTATATTTTCTACTTTTCACAAGAAAATGTAGCTTGTTTTGCTCTTTCATGATTTTCTTTTGCTTCTTAGGTGGCACCTTTAGTTAGTTTTTTTTTTGAAAACTCAACAACATACTATGGTATTGCACACCAGCCTTTTTCTGGTATAGCATTCTTCTTAAACCGAAAAGGCAGAGGAGTCAAATTACCACTTTCCGCGGTCACTGAGGAGAAACAATCAGGTTTCGAAATACCGGTATCTGACCAGGAGTTATATGTTATGAGCTTTCTTTCCCCCATTGGAGATGGTCTCCCTCTTTGGAGACTATAAGCTTGCTGAAGGTTCATTTTGAGAAGCATTTATTTATTCCCCATTCACCCACTCAAGCACATACTGTCAGTAGGCAGAATCATCTACCACTGCAGATATGAAGGCTTACCACCCCCCCTATTTCTACAATCTGAGACATAAGAGCAAGCTTTGTTTATAATTCAATATTTCTTGCAGTCATTGCAACACCTAGCTGCTCTGTAAGTTGCTGGAACGGTGCTCGGTACTTATCCTTGGAATTTATTGTTTCATTGTAATTTAGTCCCTTGCGGATTCATTCCAAGAACTGGCCCTCAGCACTTGTGTCTTAAGAGGTTATCTTTTTTATTTTCTACTTTTCACAAGAAAATGTAGCTTGTTTTGCTCTTTCATGATTTTCTTTTGCTTCTTAGGTGGCACCTTTAGTTAGTTTTTTTTGAAAACTCAACAAACATACTATGGTATTGCACACCAGCCTTTTTCTGGTATAGCATTCTTCTTAAAAACCGAAAAGGCAGAGGAGTCAAATTACCACTTTCCGCGGTCACTGAGGAGAAACAATCAGGTTTCGAAATACCGGTATCTGACCAGGAGTTATATGTTAGTGAGCTTTCTCCCCATTGGAGATGGTCTCCCTCTTTGGAGACTATAAGCTTGCTGAAGGTTCATTTTGAGAAGCATTTATTTATTCCCCATTCACCCACTCAAGCACATACTGTCAGTTAGGCAGAATCATCTACCACTGCAGATATGAAGGCTTACCACCCCCCTATATTTCTACAATCTGAGACATAAGAGCAAGCTTTGTTTATAATTCAATATTTCTTGCAGTCATTGCAACACCTAGCTGCTCTGTAAGTTGCTGGAATGGTGCTCGGTACTTATCCTTGGAATTTATTGTTTCATTGTAATTTAGTCCCTTGCGGATTCATTCCAAGAACTGGCCCTCAGCACTTGTGTCTTAAGAGGTTATTTTTTTATATTTTCTACTTTTTCACAAGAAAATGTAGCTTGTTTTGCTCTTTCATGATTTTCTTTTGCTTCTTAGGTGGCACCTTTAGTTAGTTTTTTTTTGAAAACTCAACAAACATACTATGGTATTGCACACCAGCCTTTTTCTGGTATAGCATTCTTCTTAAAACCGAAAAGGCAGAGGAGTCAAATTAGCGGTCACTGAGAGAAACAATCAGGTTTCGAAATACCGGTATCTGACCAGGAGTTATATGTTAGTGAGCTTTTTTCCCCCATTGGAGATGGTCTCCCTTTTTGGAGACTATAACTTGCTGAAGGTTCATTTTGAGAAGCATTTATTTATTCCCCCATTCACCCCACTCAAGCACATACTGTCAGTTAGGCAGAATCATCTTCCACTGCAGATATGAAGGCTTACCACCCCCCTATTTCTACAATCTGAGACATAAGAGCAAGCTTTGTTTAATTCAAACATGTGCTTGGATGTCTTATTGTTTATTAACACATTTCCATCGAAATCATCTTAGTTTATATCTCAGCCATGCTTGTACTGTCCTCAGCTTTCATCCTTGTTCTTTATGCTACACTGCATATCCCAAGTCATCAGACCCCACTTTCAATCCATGCGCAAATCCAGGATTCAAATCATGCACATACAACCAGGCACACACACACACGCATACAAATTCAAACCATGCAAACATCACTCCACACCACACAATCAGCCCCACAATCCAACATTGGCAACACAGTATCTTCCTCATAGCACGACATCATCATCGTGCCACGCACTGCACGCAAATTCCCGATCAAACCCTGTCTGACCTACTTTGTAAATTTCATTTCTCTGCGCATGCGCCTCTTATTTTAATGCCGCCCCTGTTGATCTGTGTGACCCCATTTCATAAGCCTAGTTAAGCAAGCGTCGTTTGCATTTTCCAGTTGCAAGATGATGTGTTTCCTTGCTGAAGTATTCGTTAATATATATATATATATATATATATATATATATATATATATACATACATATATATTGACAACTTTGGAGTTCATGCATATTCGAGGTTCACTGGATTTACTTATATACATGATCTGATTTGGATTTCTCTGTCATCTTGAAACAGGTTGGTACATTTTCTATTTTCCGTTTGCTCGTGTGATGTTGGTTAATATTTGTTGTTACATTCCACATTAAACTTATTCGTCTTCTTCATTATATAGTAGGTTACGTTAGGACAGACAGGATTTTACCTCTACTATCGATCGACAGCAGCAAGTGAAACTTCCATGAAAGCTGTTTCAACCTCAAAACAATAATCGGATTCATTTTTGCGTGATAATATTTCTACTTGGGACAGGGTCCCTTCGAGCGAACCTAGAACAGTAGTGGGTCAAACTAGATCTGTGTGGTTGAGGCGAGCCACTCCGCGCGGGGTAGCATATCGTCGCTTGTCTCGCGAAAGAATACGCAGCGGGCCACGCAGCAAAAGCGTGACCTTTGTTAATCGCTCTAAAATTAGCCATTGACCCAGATTCTCAAAAAATCTCTTCTTTACACGCACGCATCACAATAAGTATGAATATTTAGCTGCAACATGTAGAACACGCAGGGTTTGTACTAAATAATATCATTCTACACAAAACTGGTCAGCACTCATTTTTGTTCACCACTAATACTTATCAAACTTTGTATATGATAACATACAGTATCCAATTTGCAGCACATTCAATCTAATCCTGTTTTATTTCATTTTGTTCCTTTCAATCTCCTCTCTACTTCTTATACCTGCTATTTATTGAATTTTCTATTCATTTCATACAAAAAAAAAAAACAAAACAAAATCTTTTCTGTCTTTCCCTCCTTCTTTCTAATTTCCATATATTTAACAAGTCAATTTTAACCTGTAGGCCACATTGCCAGCCTTGAGCTTTAATCCTTATAATTGATTTTCTCTGAATTTGAGAGCATAAAAGATGTACATAGCTACATCCCGCATGATCTCTGTATTTTTGTTTTGTAGTATATTATCTAATCTGATCATGTTCAAATTGTTAAAATGTTTAGTTATGTATTTCACTCTTAATTGGTTATAAGTTGGACATGCTGTTAAAAAGTGCATTTCTGTTCTATCTACAGGACAAAAGGGGCAAGTTGCGATCACCAAACTATCAGTGTATTTCCTATTGATGTGTAATCATTTATTCCAAGTCTCATTTTTGTTAATGCTTTCCTAAATTTAGTTATAGTAATTTGATGCAGATATTCTTCTGTTTGATGCAAGGTTTTGAATGTATAGTATGTTGTGAATCTCTCGCTGTTTTTGTTATTTTCCCATGTCAGGTTTGTTTATAACAATCTATAATTCTTTGTTTTAACTCCTTTATAAAACCATGTTCATTACTTACTCCTTCATTTATCCATACCTCTGAGAAACCATACCTATCCAGACATCCTTTTATTTCCTAGAGCCCAGTTTTGTGTTTTAGTTACTTCTATTTTTCCCTTTCATATGCTTCTTTTGGAATCCTATCAGGTGGCATATTTACTAAACGGAGCCAGTATCTAATTGCTTTTATTGTACTGTCTACATATAATGGGTATCTGCCTAACTCTCCGTACACTAGATTATTTGGTGTTTTCTTTCCTACCCCTGAATATTTTTTACATGCAAGTAGATGTACATTTTCTACTGCTGAACACATAGTTAATCCCCATACCTCAGCTGCATATAGTAATAGTGGTTTGATTTGGGTATCAAATAATTTGAAATAGATATTCATATCTATATGTCATAAACTGTACATGGTTTTCATTATTTCAATCACCTTACCTTTAGCTCTACCTGCATATTCTGAGAGGGAGATATCTGCCGAGAGTTTGGTTGTCAATGTATAATCCAAATATTTATAACTATTTACAACTTCTATTTCTTCACCTTTAAAATACCATTTCTCTGCTCTTCCTAAGTATCCACCTTTCCTGAATACCATGACTTTTGTTTTTTGTAGATTCACAGTTAAGCCTATTTGATCAGAGGTCTCTTGGAGATTTTTAAGTTGATTTTGTAATCCTGATGGGGTTGTCGATATTAGTGCTATATCATCAGCAAAGAGTAATGGGAATAGTTCCTCAGTTCCCTGGTAGAAATTGGTAGCCATGTCTTCTTCCTCTCAATGTTACCTTTTCTGCCACTTCTGTTATCAAAAGGGAAAAAATTAAAGGAGATAGTAAGCAGCCTTGTTTCACTCCTTGAGGACAATTGAAGAATTCTGTCAGTTCATTCCCATGTCTCACACATGCCTGAACTGTTCTGTACATTCCTTTTAACATGTTTAACATTTTAGTAGATATTTCATGTTTCTTTAGGATTTCCCATAGCTTATCCCTGTTGACTGTATCGAACGCTTTTTGATAATCAATAAATGCTACATATAGTTTGCTTCTTCTTCTGCCATACAAGCAATTACTTATCATTGATACCAAAGTGCAAATATGGTCTATGGTAGAGAGAGTTTTTTTTCTAAATCCTGCTTGCTCTTTGCTTATTTTGTTCTCTTCCTCTGCCCAGTTGTATAATCTTCTATTTATTATAGCTGTGAAGATTTTACTTAAGATGCATAATAGGGAAATACCTCTATAATTTCCTGGAGTTTGTTTATCACCTTTTTTGAAAAGAGGCACTATTGCAGCTTTTGTCCATTCTATAGGAAAATAACTATTCTCAAATATCTTATTAAATAATTTTATTAGAAATGGGGTTATGTGTTGTTCTGTGGTCTTAAAAAATTCAGGTGGTATTCCGTCTAGTCCAGATGCTTTACCTTTTTTCAATTTCTTTATTGCTAGACTTATTTCAGTATTAGTTATCACTTCATCTAATTCTTGTATATGGATTTCCTCTTCCTCAACATCAATGTTTTGTTGCACCCTTTCATTGTTGGTTTGTGCTTCAGGTAACTGCGGATTGAAAACACTTTCGAAGTGTTCTTGCCACTGTGTCATACTTATGATGGTAGTGTAATCATTTTCTTTTTAGTGCTTTTTATAATGTTCCAAAATATCTTACTATCTTTTTGGTTTTGTATGAGTGCCTCGTATGTTTGTTTACTATATTGTTTTTTCTTCTCTCTGATTGTTTCTTTATATATTGTTCTTTTGTTTTCATATGACTCCTTTCTTACTTCATACAAATTTGGATTTTTGAGAGAGAGAGAGAGAGAGAGAGAGAGAGAGAGAGAGAGAGAGAGAGAGAGAGAGAGAGAGAGATGATTTGATTTTATTCATTTAAGGCGAGAACTCCATATGAAAATGACAATATGATATAGCAGAAAATTTATTACAAAGTCATCATGAGTCTCTTACAATTACAGCATGCAAGCTGTTATGATAGCAACGTTTCTCTTGACTGGGAAGCTTTATATTTGTAAAGAACTAAACCGCGTATCACGCTGTCTTTTCTGATGAAATCAGAAGGCAAAAACAAAACGCGCATGCTGATCATAAGATTTGCTAGGTTAGCTGCAAACAGAGAATACTCAAAGCAGGACACTACAAAACAAACAAGGGGGACAGTGCAATTCGTTTTAACCTTTTTTGTAGCGACTGGCAGGTACCTTCATTTCAGAGAGTCCAAATATAAATAAATCATGGGAAAGTAAATCGTAAATGCTTGTTCATATTAAACACAGGTAATGTTTAAGTAAAAGTGATGAACTTTGTACACATCGAATCTGTTACTTGATCGAATGTTATTTTCCCATGTTTGCCATCTACTATCGGTCAATTTTTGTCAACTTGTTTAAGTAAACTTACTTTCTTCTCCTGCTCCTTGGTATATCCATGCATACTCTCACCCCAGCTCATTTGAGCAAATACAGACATTTGAAGCCCAGCTAATTTTGCCACTTGAGTTGAAATCAAATGGCGTATAATACGATTCTCGTGGTAATCTATCGTTATTCATGTTTAAACAACTTTAACCCGTAGCGGATACTTTTAACTGCAGAATTTATACATACTACTGGATATCTGTACGTTTCCCCGCCTACGAAATCATTTGGCGTTCTAAGTTCTATAACCCAAAACTTTTTAAACCAGTTAAACAAACCGATTCACAACGAACAACAGAATTCTGATCTAAACCCCCAGAACATAAAACTCTATTGCACAATGGGTTGTATCTGTGCCTCAAAAATTCTGACAAGCACTTCCAAGGAGTTATTGTTTAATACAAACAGTTTCTTCATAACACATAATGACACATTCCTAGCTTTACTGGTCTCTGCATGCAGCAACAGAACTAAGGTGAGTAGAGAAAATTATGCCGAGGTATCCATAACCGTTTACAACGGGCATAACAGAACCATCAGACAGCTATCTCTCCGTTGCAGCAAGGTAACCTTACCTTAAAGCAATAATACTGCTTTTCTCAAAGCTGACGTTCAATTCTACTTTAACAGATTAGTACTTTGATTCACCTACTTGTCTCTCTGCAGACCAGCTACAGTTTCCGTGAGCAAAGCCACATCATCTGCTAGTCATCAAATAAACAGTCTGATGAGATCGTTTGTAAATCTAGCACCATGCCTGCCGTTTTCTATTATTTTAATTGCGACTGCATTGATAATAATGCAAATGAAATAGGACTGCACAATCTCCTTGTTTTGCTCCTCTAGTACACACTGCATAGTCAGTTGATTTATTGTCACTTCTTATCATTGTTTTTACTGCAGTATACATGCAACGAATACATTTAAACAGTTTTCTACTTATACCGTGATTTTGTTTGCTTTTTTTAATCAATGTAGGCCACAGTGAATTTCCGTTGATGAAGTCAAACCCTTTTCAAAATTATAAATGCCACGAATAACTTGCAGTCAAAAGAAAACTAGTCAAGAAATGTAAACGTATGATCAATAGTCGAATGTCCGCGTTAAATCCTGCCTGGCGTGTTGATACTTTGCTACTACTATCAAGTAATGAATTAGCTTGGTTATATTATTCACATTGGTCACATCCCCTTTTTCATACAGTGGAAGAGCTATAGACTCACATCACGATTCAAGAAAAATATCCTTCTCAAGCAATAAGAAAATGACAACTAAAGTTTATGGTTTGTTTACACGTAGCTTTCAAACATTCTCCGATAATTTCGAGAGGACCTGCAGCTTTACCTATTTTTTAAAGTGCAAACAAAGTTTCATTTTCTGAAATCCAACGGTCAATGAACTTATTTTCCACATTAGTTTTGGCGAAACGTTATCATGATTTGGCAAATCTTTGTTCAGTAAAGACTCAAATATCGGGACCATTCATCCAATGGAATATTATTCCTGGATTGTTTCCGGTTCAATGATATTTTTATGCAGTCCCCAGAATCCTTTTGGTTATGAACACATCATGTAAGCTGTTCTTGAATACTACTAGTAAACTCTCTTTTCTTTCTAACTAACAAATCTTTGTAGCCTATTGTAGCCATACATACAAAGTTTTACCATTCTTATCCAAAGTTCTACAAAATAATCTCAACGATGTAGTCCTTTTCTCATGTTGAGATTGCATTCTACGCTGAACCATCCCTCTTTAATTTTAGTCTGGTCCACCTTTATTGTTCTTTTCATGCATGCAGCACATGTTCCTATACAATCATTACACAGATTCAATGATTCATTAATATCTATATGGCATTTTTTGTCAACTAAGATTTTCAGCCCCACAGAGTTTACCTTCAAAGACCTGACCGCACGTTCATTCCACGCAAACTTTTCAATTATTTGTATCTCCCATATCATCATTTCTAGTAAACATATTCTGAACTGAAAGAACAAGATCATGAGGACAGTGGTCAGATTCAATACGGTCAAAGACACGCATTTCACACAGATGACAAATGATATCATAAACTCCATTAGACAAAAAAGACAATAATCATTCACGCTACATCGATTTTCACCGATACATTTGTAGTCGCCTGGTCGCCTTTACTTAAACCATTAAGAACAACTAGATCAAGGGCAGGGCATAGAAGAAAAAGATACACCCGAAGAGGCCGGTGGGACCCGGAGAAGTACTTTCCATAACTGCAGAACCAGTTGGGAGCAATCCTGCACTACCTTGGAAGCCAGCACTGTGTTCACATAAGGCGCAGGCACGCACAGGGCGTCCATAAGACGTTACGGACATAATTGCTCCATGACAGATGCCGTAATGGCCACTGGATGACACAGGAGAGAAGCTCCACGGGAGCGTTCCAATGGGCGCACTAGCCCAGCGTTCCCATGGGCGCACTAGCCCAGCGTTCGTTCCCATGGGCGCACTAGCCCAGCTTCCAATGGGCGCACTAGGCCAGCGTTCCCATGGGCGCACTAGGCCAGCGTTCCCATGGGCGCACTAGCCCAGCGTTCCAATGGGTGCACTAGGCCAGCGTTCCCATGGGCGCACTAGGCCAGCGTTCCCATGGGCGCACTAGCCCAGCGTTCCCATGGGCGCACTAGGCTATAGCTCATGACTGCACAGCCCACAGGCGGCGATAAACGCCACCGTCAAGCAACTGCCGTGTGCAAACCGCAGCCTCACTCGATGCTGTTTCGACAGTTGAAGAGAGTACGACTCCAGACACGGTCAAACTTTCGCCATGAGGTTTTACGTGCCCTCTGAAGAGAATCCCGGTCTTTCCAGCAGTCAACAGGTCTTTCCCTGCAGTCAGTGGGTCTTTCCTCACAATCGCTGAGCGTTTCCCCAGGCTCGGACGAAAGGCAGACAAAACAAGAACAATTAGATCAAGGACAGTTACAGCAGCAATAAACATTTTTCCAATGGTGTTTAAATGTGTATCTTAATAGTGACGATTAGAATTACAGTGCTGTTTCGACTCCGTGGCGTGTCATCGTTTACTGGCCGAGGCGGAGAAAGAGTGAAATATGGCTGGTCAGATCACCACAGATCATAAAATAAACATCGTCCAGAGTTAGTAATAAATCAGTCAGAAAATTTTCAAGTATAACTACTGAAAGGAGAACAGACAGACAGACAGATAGACAGACTCTCTCCCTCTCCCCCCTCTCTGTCTCTGTCTGTCTGTCTGTCTGTCTGTCTCTCTCTCTCTGTATGTGTTGAGTGAGTGAGTGAGTGAGTGAGTGAGTGAGTGTGTGTGTGTGTGTGTGTGTGTGTGTGTGTGTGTGTGTGTGTGTGTGTGTGCAAACGAAGCCATCAAAAAGTAATTGGTTTTCCCGGAAGAAGCCCCGAGAGGCAGTTCATGATTGAGGGACACATTAAGAGGGAAGGTTTGGGGAGGAAGGGGGGGGGGGGGGGGGGGTGATTATAGTCGACACACGATCTGACAAACCAAAATGAAAACAAGCTGTCATGGGCACCTGGGCCAACAGTAGGGGACGACTAGCGGGCTACTGACCCAGGATTAGCGACGCATAGCGCACAGATTCAGACTCAGAGCCGAATTGTCACGAGTGTCAAGGTTCTAGAAATACAACATGGCGAGAAAATGTATTTTGAAACAGATGACGGTTTCCGATTATCTATGTGAGCACAGACAAGGTACCATTATCATTGAGTGACACGTGATGTGAATCACCTACAGGCTGACGTCCATTTAAGCTTCAACAGAAGATTTTCTTTTCTTTCTAGGGAAACTCTTTAGGTGGGGTTCTCATTTTCTATAACACCGATCAGTCTCTCACCCCCCCCCCCCCCCCCACCCCCACCATCGATCTAGCGCATGCGTAGACGAAAAAGAAGAGTAAGGAAGAGAGTTTTGTGATGTCGTGGTTTACGACCCTGCCCCCTTCTCCTTTTCTTATTCTTCCACCGCCCTCTGTTCTTGGTTTCTTCCCTTCGTTACCCTCCCCCTCCTCTTCCCCCTTCCCTCTCCCTTTCCATCCTCCCGCTGTCCCCTTGTCAAGATCTGTTCTCCTCATCCCACCACCTCCCCTCCCCTCCCTGCTCTCCTCCCTTCATCTTGCCATCCGGCCATTGATTTTCACAGGCTCGAGGCTGGTGGTGGGAACATGGCGCGCTTTGCTTGCCGCTTCAGGAGACATTCTGATCCATCGCTTCTCTGTTATTAGGATCCAAGCTACTCCTCAAAAACGTTCGTGTGAATCGTTGACACATCTGTGCGTTTGTTATATAACATCTGTGAACTGAATTCCTACACATTTTTTGCCATTATTTCTGCCTGAAGGGAAAAGGCACCTTGAAGACTTGGCTGCTTGCATAACAGGTAAGTTAGAGTCATGTTTGCAATTAGTTGAAAGCATTTTTGGATGAGGAAAACCTTTCTCTTTCAGATGTGGAGAAGGAGCATGATTACATTATGAACAAGGCTTTGCAAGCCTACCACCAGCACCGACAGGATGAAGAGGAAGCAGGTTCACAAGTGGACCCCTCAACTCAAAACCAATCTCCAGCCCACCCCCACCCCCATCATCACCAGCTACGACGGCTCCTCTCTTCATCCAGCAGCAGCAATGAAGGTTCCCAGTCATCCCCGAGGTCGCCAACAACTTCGCCCAAGAGCATGGTGGTAACCCCATCGTCATCGTCATCGTCGTTTGGTGAAAGGAAGAGGCAGGGAGGGTTCAAGCTGTCCTTGTGTACCCTAAAGGACGCCCTGGGCAAGGAACTGCGTCCAGCACACTCGCTCACACAGAAGCCCAAGTCCTGGATTCCAGCGTTTTCAAAGGCCGTGGTCTGCCTGTCGTCCGGGGAGACTAGACGCCATCCGAGAGGTGTCCCTAGCCAACAGTGTGCAGGAGAGGTATGGTAGGGTCACTATCATCGTTACGATAATTACCTCTTGGGTAGTCAGGAATCTCCGCACGCACTCCTCCCTGTCAGCAAGGGGGAGGATTATCCTTTTCTCATCACTCTAGATTCTTCGGGATGTGGGACAGACGTTTGGGCGAGCCAGGGATCATCACCGCTCAGTTTCTTAATGAATGTACACAGAGGTGCTGCAATCAGCCCAGTCCTACGCTGTTTAAGTCTGTTCAGGGCTTCTTCCCTTTACTCAAGGGATAAGTCATAGTTTGCAATGGTCCGCGGGATAACATCCTGATGTCAAAAGCAATTTTGGTAACGAAATTATTATCATATTTGAGAATCATTATTTTCGTTAAGGTGATATTACACTGTATTGGTAAACTAGACTCCAAAAGAATGATTAGTGCTCTAGTGCATGTACCTGAACATTGTTGAAAAAAGGCACAGATGAGAAGGAAACAATCGTAGATATCCTTCTGATTGTAAAAGAACCGTCATTTCTGACATCACAACTGATGGCTTTCTGATAATTAGAGAATTATCATTCACGACTTAACTGCAGATAGTTTTCTGTTGGTAAAAGGAACAATCCTACAGACTTCACTGCAGCAGTCTTTCTGCTGACATGACCATTATTACTGACTTCACTGCAGCAGTCTTTCTGCTGACATAACCATTATTACTGACTTCACTGCAGCAGTCTTTCTGCTGACATGACCATCATTACTGACTTCACTGCAGCAGTCTTTCTGCTGACAAATGACCATCATTACTGACTTCACTGCAGCAGTCTTTCTGCTGACATGACCATCATTACTGACTTCACTGCAGCAGTCTTTCTGCTGACAAATGGCCATCATTACTGACTTCACTGCAGCAGTCTTTCTGCTGACATGACCATCATTACTGACTTCACTGCAGCAGTCTTTCTGCTGACAAATGACCATCATTACTGATTTTACTTCAGATGGCCCTCTGCTGATAAGAGGATCATTATTACTGACTTCACTGCAGATGTCTTTCTTATGGTGAATCGACAAGCCCTAGTGATTTCACTCAGATGTTGTTCTGGTGGTAAGTGGACTACCCTTACCGACTTCACTGCGAACTGATTTTTGCTGGTAAAAGAATCATCGCTACTGACTTCAGTGAGATGTCTTTACGCTGACGATATGACCTTTATTATTGACTTCAATGCAGATGGATTTCTACTGGTAAATGGCAGACATAACTGATTTCACTACAAATGTCTTTCTGTGGTAGGGGGACTAGTATTATCGACTTGACTGATTTCACTACAAATCTTTCTGATGGTAAGGGGACTAGTCTTATCGACTTGACTGATTTCACTACAAATCTTTCTGATGGTAAGGGACTAGTCTTATCGACTTGACTGATTTCACTACAAATCTTTCTGATGGTAAGGGTACTAGTCTTATCGACTTGACTGATTTCACTACAAATCTTTCTGATGGTAAGGGGACTAGTCTTATCGACGTGACTGATTCCACCACAAATGTCTTTCTGGTGGTAATGGGACTAGTCTTATCGACCTGACTGATTTCACTACAAATGTCTTTCTGGTGGTAAGGGGACTAGTCTTATCGACTTGATTGCAGATGGCTTTCTGCTGGTAAAAGAACCAGCTTGGTTTAATTCACTTCAGATTTTTTTCTGATAAAACGACTATCATTACTGACTTCATCGTAGATGCTTTTCGGACGGAAAAATGAGCATAATTACAGACTTCACTGGAGATATCTTTCTGAATGGAAAATGACTATCGTGCTTGACTTCACACGGGTCGTCTCAACAGGACCACTGTGATTGACATACCTGAATATTTTTAAGTAAAAGGACCATCATTGATAACGTGAATGCATATGGCTTTCCGCTGACAAGAGAAACATCACTGTCGACTGTAGATGTCTTTCAGATAATGTACGGTCCATTATTATTGACTCTACTGCATATATCTTTCTATCGTTTTAGTGTTAAAAAGTTTTGTAATTGATTGTTTCTGCTTCCCAAACTTTCTCTGAGTCTTCATCTCTGTTTTGTGCCTCTATCTTGTGCCTTTGTCTGTCTGTCTGTCTGTCTCTGTCTGTCTGTCTGTGACTCTCTCTCTCTCTCTCTCTCTCTCTCTCTCTCTCGTCGCTATCTTTACTCTCCTAACGTGTGTGTGTGTGGTGGGGGGGGGGGGGGGGGGAAATTGTGAGTGTGGTGGTGTGTGGTGGTGGTGGTGGTGGTGGTGGTGGTGTTCTTGTTCTTGTTGTTTTGCTTATTTCTACTAGTAACCCTTCATTTGACGATTTCATGATTATGATATTCAAGTGTACTGAGCATAATTCCGTCATCTTACATGAACAGACGAAAACAGACAGTGACACTTGGAACTGAACCGAAGACTTTCACTCAGGATAATCACAGTTCACACACTTTTTTCATAAATGTCAGTCAAACATGTAGCAAATGTCTTCATCATTGTGATTGATCACAATAACTTTCGATTGATTACTACTTGTGATTTGATCACCAGATGGGCTGATGGTGGCTTGAAAATCGTTTAGATAATCTGTCACAGAGGACAGGACAATGTCTGTAGAAATGTTCGAATCAAAGTGGTGAAATTCTAGTCTGTGTCTAAAATCCAGACACAATATTTGGGATTGTGTAGTCTATACTGAAGCTTTTCCTACTGTACTATGTATCTCATTTGCCGAATAGAATGCCAGCACATCCAATCATCATTGCAGGATTTATGACTGAAACCTTTGAAAGGAACTAACAGTTACTGTCTGTCTGTTGTTTTAGTTCAGAACTGCGATGAGCTATGTCGGAAGGACGGAGTTGTTCTCACACAGAAGTCAACTGCTTCAAAGGACAGATGGCTGTCATGCCAGTTACAGGGCAACGACACCTAGGTTTTAGCTCCCTGTATGTCTTGTAAAATGTCTCAGATACTTTGTAAACAATTCAGTCGTTATCCACCCACTGACAGGTGATCCCTCTCTATCATGAGGTCATAATATCGCTTTCTTGGGAGGCAAGACAAAGAGGTACAGTGTTGGCGATGACATTCATACCAGTAGAAAGAAACTCGTGGAGAGCGTGGCAGCAGAGAGTCCTCAGAAGAGAAGCCCCCTTCAAGCAAGTGTTTCGGCCCTTAACTCCTGACACTCTAGGGGGTTGGGCCACACCCGGTTCATGACTCCGGATGTCCCTCTGCTGCCCTTTTTTTTTCCCCATCTTGGGACGAGCCAGGGCTGGGATTCGAACCCATGCCCCTCTGGACATGCTCATTTTCCACCTAATGACTCGCGCACTAACCACTGAGCCACTGGGACACCTGATATTTGTAGGAAAGTTAAGCCTTTTGAAGTTCATTTTTGTTCCTCCTTGACCAGATCCAGCTTGAACACCTCTCTGCTGCTTCTGCCATTGCTTCCAGGCTCTGGTTTTTTCCCTCCCTGCAACTGAAAGCTGTTTCATGAGGCTGTATGCAGACGTTCCTACAAACCCCCCTAGCTCCAATTTCTGCAGTGAGGACTTTGACCTGATAGCCTTCTCTCCTCAGGCTGTTTTGCCAGATCAGCATACTTTTCAGTCTTGTACATTTGAGCTGCCTCCATTCTGTTCTCATATGGCACCGTGAGCTCGATCATGATCAGCTGCTTGGTTGACTGAGAGTGGACTACTATGTCTGGTCTCATGCCACTCTTGCTAATGATCTCTGGGTGACTCTTCCATTCTGGGAGGTCTGCAGTGCACTCCCAGTCATCTGCCCCGTCCAGCAGACTCTGCCTGCATGTTCCGAGTGGCACTGTTGTTCTCGGCCATGATTCGCTGCCTCCTGCTGTAAAGAATGTTGCGGGTGCTTTTGGAGTCCTGATTTTCCCTTTTGTAGTGTTGGTACTAGCCCAGACTACTTGTACAATCTCTTTGAGCACTTGGTTGTGCCTCCATGTGTACCTCCTTGAGCCAGGGCTACTTTACATGAGCTTAGGACATGCTCCACTGTTTGTTTTTCATGGCAGAGGGGGCATGAAGGATCGTCTGTTTTTTCCCCACTTCACCAGGTTTGCGTTTGAGGGCAGAAGGTCATATGCAGATCTGAGAATGAAGCTGATCCTGAGAGGGGCCATGTGCCAAATGTCATTCCAAGTGAGACTTCTTTGGAGTGCAGTCTCCCACGTTGTCCATTGCCCTTGCTGGCTCTGCTGGACTGCTTTTTGGAGTCTTTTTTTGTCTTCTTCTTTTCTCATCTCCTGAATCATCATGTCTCTTTTGGCTTTTCCTTTGGCCTTTGACCACCATTCAGTTTTGGTCACCCCCAGTCCTTGTCTGTTGGTCTGTGTGTGTCCTGTTATTTCTCAGATCTTAAGACTTTCTTTTGCTGAATCCATCGCCTCTTGAACTTTCCATTTTCTGCCTGTCTTCAGCTAGGGCTTGATTGCTTCTATCACCTTGTCTCCTTAGTCCCCCAGCATGCTTTGAAGTCTGATCTTCCCTGCTTTGTATTCCTCCAGGATGGATTTCAGTGGTAGTTTCAGCTTTGCTTGGCGACAGTACAGCGCTATGTCAGTCAGACAGGGTGGGACACCAAGCCATTTCCTTGTGAACTTGTTGATTTTGGCTTCCATTGCCTCCACTATGCTGGTGCTGATGTAATATATCATCAGAGGCCATAGAAGCTTTGGTATCAGCATGAACTGCAGACACCAGACCTTGTATTTACAGGGAGCCCACACTGGTCAATGGTCTCCAAGCCTTCTTCCGACATCTGTTTGGTTTCTTTTGCTCTTTGTGTGTCTTTCAGTGTATCATCATACCATCTTCCAAGGCTCTTGACTGGCTCTTCTGTAACTGTTGGAATGGCCTGGTTGGTAACACTGAAGACCACAGATTCTGCCACTTTTCCTTTCCTCAGTGAGAGACTCCATGATTTCTTTGGCTTGAATTTCATTCTGGATGAGGCAGCTATGTCATCCAGCCTCTCCAGCACATGACGTGTCTCGTCTTCTCTGGATGAAATCACTGTAGTTTCATCCATGAAGGCCTTGAGAGGGGGCATCTTGTATACATCGCCAAGGTCTGTTTGTCTTGCGTTGCTTGTTGCTGCTTTCAAGATGACTTCCATTGCCAACACGAACAGTATTGGGGAAATTGCACAGCCCATTGCAATGCCCACTTCCAAGTTGATCCAATCTGTTGTGTACTCCTTGGTAGAGAACCGCATTGAGAAGCCATTGAAGTAATTCTTGAGCATGTCGCGGATGTTTTTTGGCACATGGTACATCTCAAGAGCCAACTGTATCATCTCATGGGGTACAGATCCATATGCGTTTGCCAGATCAAGCCACACAACGTCCAGGTCTCTCTTTTCTGTTTTTTTTGCTTTGGATTGCGTCCCCAGATCATTGTGGCGTGTTCTACACAGCCAGCCACGCCTGGAATGCCACCTTTCTGGACTGACACATCCAAGTACTTGTTTTCTATGAGGTACCTGGTCAGCCTTGCTGCCATGACAGAGAGAAGAAGATTTTCCCTTCGACTTTCAGTAGTGATATTGGCCTGAACTGGCTGATGTCACTTGAGTTTTGCTCTTTGGGGATGTACACACCATCTGCCGTCATCCACTGGCTGCTGATCTTCTGGTTTCTCCAAGCTGATCGCAGCAGCCTGTGGAGCCACTCCAGCACCTTGGGACATTTCTTGTACAGCTGGTAAGGTACTCCGTTTGGCCCTGGTGATGATTTGGCTCTGGCTTTGTTGACCACCTTCTTGATTTCCGCCAATGTTGGGCTTTGTCATTGAACTGTTCCTCAGGGTTGGTTCGCCACACCAGACCTTGAATGTCAAGTGGTGCTTTGCTCTGTGAGTCAGAGTATGTTTTCCTCAGATGCTGCTCAAGAACTCCTTTGTCCACACTGAGGGTCCCAGATTTCGGCTGCTCAAACAGAGTTCTGGCAAACTGGAAGGGGTCTCTGAAGAAGCGCTCTTGTGTCTTCTTCTTTTTGCTCTCCTCCTCTTCCTCGCAGATTCCGCTTTGCTGAGGGCGCTGTGTTTTTGCTTTCAGGTCTTCCCATAGTTTTTTTCAAGCCTTGTTTTTCAGCTGGCAGTGCGGTCTTCATTTGCTTCTTGAGGTTTTTCTTTTGGACCCTGATCTTGTCCATCTCTTCTTGGCGTCTGGATTTCTTTGGAGGTGTTTTCTCTTTGGGTAGTTTTGCTCCATAGGCGTCTCTACATGTGGCATACACAATGTCCCCATATGTGGCTAGTTTGTGTTCCAGGGTGCTTTTCCCTATCAGTGCATCGAGTCTTTGGACGATTTTTGCATCCAGTTTCTCCCAATCTTTAGTCTCGTTTGCTCGTGGCAGGTTGAGTTTCAGGCGCCTGGCATCGAGGGCCTGTGCAAATTCCTCATCCGAACCAACAGCGTGGATGTCCTTGGCACTGTGGTTTAAATCCTGGCCTTGGTCTTCCAACGTCTTATCTGCTGATGCAGTGCGCTGCTGCTCATTCAGATGAGTTTTGACACATCCCATCTTTGTCCTGTGGATCTTCATGCCACGGGTGGTAGCGAAACGCTTTCCACAGACACATGGATATTCCATTTGGTCCATGTTCATACCAGCACAATTAGTGGCTTTCGATGTTCGCGTAAATTAGTGACACTTGTTTACAGTATGCATTTACAACAAGCTGTGGTTTCAGGGTTGTTGTGCCCGTTTTCTCCAAATGGTATTTTCTGTAAGAGTAGCAGGGACCATCTGGGAAGTATTGTTTTGTGCATTTTTATGTGAGTTAAGTGTTCTTTTTGACGTTTGAAGAATACATATATGTAGAAAAATTCATTAATGTCTTTCAAATGGTGTATTGAATAAACGGTACTTTAAATTGTATGTGTATTTATTTCTACTTTGGTTGGTCATCAGTAATGCCAAAGACTATTTCAGTCTCCTTTTCCTTAAGAGAACAGGATGAATCACTACATGGGTCAGGTTGAGTTTCCATAGGGGAATAGGCTGAGACACTATAGTGGATAGTTTGAGTCACCATAGTGGGTAGGATGAGCCAGTATAGGGGACACGTTAAGTCACTATAGTAGGCTGACTGAATCACTGTGGGGGACAGATTCAGCCACCACAGTTGACAGGGAACCGTCATCAGGGATAGGTTGAGTCACCATAGGGAGCAGGTTTGAATCCTCATGGGGGATAAGTTAGTCATCATGGGGGATAAGTTAGTCACCACAGGGAACAGGTTTGAATCCTCATGGGGGATAAGTTAGTCATCATGGGGGATAAGTTAGTCAGCATGGGGAACAGGTTTGAATCCTCATGGGGATAAGTTAGTCATCATGGCGGATATAAATTACTCACCATAGGGAACAGGTTTGAATCCTCATGGGGGATAAGTTAGTCATCATGGGGGATAAGTTAATCACCATAGGGAACGGTTTGAATCCTGAAGGGGGGGGGGGGGGGGATATGTTAGTCACCACAGGGAACAGGTTTGAATCCTCATGAGGGATAAGTTAGTCATCATGGGGGATAAGTTAGTCAGCATAAGGAACAGGTTTGAATCCTCATGGCGGATAAGTTAGTCATCATGGGGAACAGGTTTGAATCCTCATGGGGGGATAAGTTAGTCATCATGGGGGATAAGTTAGTCATCATGGGAGATAAGTTATCACCATAGGGAACAGGTTTGAATCCTCATGGGGGGATAAGTTAGTCATCATGGGGGATAAGTTAGTCACCATATAGGAACAGGTTTGAATCCTTATGGGGGGATAAGTTAGTCATCATGGGGGATAAGTTAGTCACCATAGGGAACAGGTTTGAATCCTCATGGGGGGGATAAGTTAGTCATCATGGGGGGATAAGGTAGACCCCATTGGTGACATATTAAGTCGTCAGAGGACAGTTTGAGTCATCATAGGAAGAGATAAGTCACCATTGTAGCAATGATAACTAGCCATCGAGACCATTTACATGTATTGCGCATGTGCCATGACACATAAATGTATTACCCATAACTCCCTGCAACTGTGGTTCTTCCTAGTTACAAGTACACAACGTACAGCACGAAATGAAGTCTGTCATTTACTTAAGCTTGAATGCGTGAATCTGTTATTGTTGAACTCGCCACATACTACATGGTGGCAGCGAACGAGGATTAACTGTAAGTACATGAACATTTTACTAAACGGAGAGCAATGAGGAACTTCGTTTATTGACCAACGATTCGCCGGATTCTGGATGCTTCGTGCCGACAGCCTCTAACGGTTAACCAACCTTAACTCGAACTCGTGGCGGATGTTTTGTTGGAAACTGGCATGCGGACCAGTGTTGACTTATATGGGACAGTTTCCTGTGTAATCAGCATACTAATTAATTCATTCAAGGGAGCGGTATAATCTAACAGTAAAAGAAAACAAACAAGATTCCTGAAATCAAAAATGGACCATTCTATGCCACGCATGGACTGGATATCAGACAACCTGTCTGATGCGTTCAAAAAATTTGAACAAAGAATTAAATTATATTTGAAAGCAAAGAAAATCACTGACAAGGAGGAGATAGTAACTCACATACTCCTACATGTGGGAGAGGAAGGCCTACGGCGATACAATGCCTGGACTTTAACCGATGGTGAGAAAAAGACCCAGAGATTATCCTCCAGAAATTCAAAGAACAGCTTGAGCCAGCAGAAAATTTCCGTGTGAGTAGACTAAAACTCATGGGACTCAGACAAGCAAGCACAGAATCCTTAGATGATTTTGTAAACAGAGCAAAGTTGCAAGCTAAGAAATGCGACTTTCGAGAAGGAGAAGAAGATGAGCGCATCCTTGAACTGATAACAGCAGGAACACCTGATGATGACTTCAGGAAAGCTATTCTCTCCAAAGACAAAAACTTCAAATTGAAAGATGCAGTCGTATTAGGCAGAACGTATGAAGCCACAACAGCACATGTAAAACAGTTACATGACATGCAACAAAAAGAAATGGAGGTAGATGGAATACAAAACCCGTATGCTGCATGCAACAATTGTGGAGGTAGTCACAAACAGAGAACATGCCCAGCATTTGGAACAAAATGTAATAAATGTGGGAAACTCAACCACTGGGCAAAAGCATGTAGATCAGGAATGAGAGAAGTCTACAAAAGACAACACGGAGGTGGACAACAAGAGAGAAGGTTGCAGCGAAAAGTTCATGATGTGGAGCACAATGATGAACTTGCAGAAGATTTGGAATGCTATCATTCAATGACATACAAAAATATCCTCTGTGAAGTCAAGAGATGAGGCTTTCGTCACACTCAATGTAAAGTTGTCATCTCGTCCTGGTGTCCATAATCTTGGCCTAAAAGTGGACACTGGCGCTCAAGGGAATACCCTTCCACTCAGGCTATTTAAGCAAATGTTTCCTGATCGCACCACAAAAGATGGAAAACCTGTAAGGGAAATCGCAAGAACAGCGAGCCAGGTGAGATTGACAGCCTATAACGGGACTAGCATACCGTGCTATGGTATTACTTCGATACCCTGTCAATTCAAAACATCTGCATGGGAACAAACAAAATTCTACATTTGTGAATGTTGCAGGCCCTGCAGTAATTGGCCTTCCATCGTGTGAAAGTCTGAAAGTGGTGACAATGAACTGCAATGTCAATGCTAAATGCATTGATCAGCACAGTATGAATGACAACCATCAAGATATCAACAATGTGAATGATCTCATACAACAATACCCAGGACAGTTTGACAAGATAGGAAAATTTCCCTGGGGAAGTCAAACTTTTCACGGACCCTGATGTTCAGCCACATATTGATGCCCCTCGAAAAACTCCAATTGCACTCAAAGACGCCATCAAAGCCAAGCTGGTCCAAATGGAACAGGATGGTGTCATCAGAAAAGTGACAGAACCCACTGATTGGGTTTCCAGCCTTGCATACTCCCATAAGAAAAGCAGAGAGATACGCATCTGTCTGGACCCAAGACATCTGAATAAAGCCCTCAAACGACCCCATCACAAAGTTCCTACAACAGAAGAACTGACTCACCTGTTCAGAGGAGCCAAAGTGTTCTCAAAACTTGATGCTAAATCAGGATACTGGGCTGTAAAAACTGACAAAGAATCACAGCTGCTAACAACATTCAGTCACCTTTTGGAAGGTACTGTTTCCAAAGACTTCCCTTTGGACTATCGGTGTCTCAAGACATTTTTCAGCTAAAAATGGACCAGATCCTGGACCAAGTTGAAGGAGCTGTTGGCATAACGGATGACATTGTTGTTTATGCAACATCAGATGAAGAACATGAGAAAGTCATTCGAAACTTGATGGAGGTTGCAAAAAAGAGTGGTCTAATGTTCAACTCAGAAAAATGTGACATTAAAACTGACTCTATCACATTCTTTGGCATGAAATATACAGCCAACGGTGTGCTTCCAGATCCAGATAAAGTCAATGACTTGAAAAACATGCAATCACCCACTTCAAAAAAGGAACTACAAGAGTTCTTAGGCTTCATTCAATATCTCTCACCCTTCATCGAGAACCTCGCTGAGAAGTCTTCAATGTTACGCGCGCTTCTCAAGAAGATGCAGCATTCTTATGGGAGACACATCATGAAGACTGTTTTCAGAAACTGAAACAAACAATATCTGAAGAGTCGACATTACAGTATTTCGACACTCAAATGGAACCCATTCTTCAGGTTGATGCTAGCATCAAAGGACTTGGAGCAAGCGTCACACAAGGCGGACTACCAGTTGCCTATGCCTCGAAGTCGCTGTCTGACACGGAAACGCGATACGCATGCATAGAACGGGAAATGCTAGCAATCGTCTACGGTGTACAGAGATTTCATACGTACCTCTATGGTCGGAAATTCATGATATTGACTGATCACAAACCCCTTTGTGATGATTTTCCAAAAACCACTGACTCAGGCACCACCACGGCTGCAACGGATAATGCTAAAACTGCAAGGATATCAGTTTGAGGTGAAATACAAACCAGGCAAAGAAATGACATTAGCTGACACTCTATCAAGATTGCCAAATAAGAAAAACAGTGAAACAATAGATCTGGATGTGAGAGTAGATATTGTTGGATTTTCTCAAGAACGCATCAAAACTATCAGAGAAGAAACCAAAGCTGATCCTGCTCTCATTGCCCTAGCAGAGATGATTATCAGTGGATGGCCTGAAAACATCAAGGATGTTCCTGAGAATATCCGGACCTATTGGGCGTTCAGGGATGAAATATCCATAGAAAATGGACTCATTTTGAAAGGATCTAGAATAATCATTCCAGTCAGTCAGAAGGAAGTTATTCTTGACCAACTGCACTATGCACATCAGGGTGTAGAAAAGACCACCCTGAGAGCCAAAGGGTCAGTATACTGGAACAACATCAATAAAGACATTGAGTCCCTCATCAAGAGATGTCCTATATGCCAGGAACATCAACCATCTCAGCAAAAAGAGGAAATGATTCCACATGAAATACCCCAACGACCTTGGGAAACTCTTGGAGCAGATCTCTTTCATTTTGAGGGATCAGAATACCTGTTAGTTGCTGACTACTACAGCAAATACTTCATAGTCCGCAAACTTGGACAGGACACTGGGAGTAGCGTGATAGTCAAGGCTATGAGGCAAATATTTGCTGAACATGGAATTCCATCAAAAGTCATGAGTGACAATGGACCTCAGTTTAGTGCTGAGGCATTTGCCCGTTTTGCAAAACAATGGAACTTTGTCCACGTCACCTCTTCACCCCGATACCCAAGATCCAACGGATTTATTGAGCGTCATGTCAAGACCGTGAAAGATACATTAGCCAAGTCTATTGAGGCCAACACTGACCCTGAACTCGCATTGCTTTGCCTCAGGACAACACCCATTTCTGCACATCTTCCAAGCTCCATTGAAATTATGACTGGCAGAAAAGCAAAAGCGAACCTTCCCACCAGTCTTGCCCACAAAACCACAACATTAGACCATGAAAGGATTCATGAAAAACTCCAGCGTCGACAAGAAAACCAAAGAGATACTTTGACAAATCAGCCACTTACCTGCCTCCACTCATTCCCGGGCAGAAAATCCGTGTCCAGAACAACAAAGGAAAATGGAAAGAGGGAAACTGTTGTCAGGAAATGCACAGAGCCAAGGTCTTTTGTGACTGAGAAACCCACAGGACAATTGATGAGGCGAAATCGACTCCACATACGTCAGATTCCTCAGAGTGTACCAGTTCAAGAAAAAGAACCTCAGGAGGCTGAAAAAACAACCAGTCAAATACCCACTCCAATGAACCCACTACCACCCCCCCCCCCCCCCCCCCCCCCACATTAACAGTGACCCTTGTATAAGCCCACCATCACCAGTCACTCCACCACCAAACAACTACCCCAAATCACAAGAACCACATGAGGACAGGCATTCTGAAAAATCATACACTACCAGAGAAGGGTCGACTTGTGCGACCACCAAAAAAACTGAGCTTATAGAAATTCCCAATGATACTTGGATCTGTCCTTATAATTTATTGAAATTTCTTAATTTGCTTAAGTGTGTGAAAACAAGTTCAGAGACTCGGGTGAAAGACCCTGCTCCTCTATGAATATAAAGTTAAATCAGAGACTCGGGTGAAAGACCCTGCTCCTCTGTGAATATATTATATGGTAATATGCACAAAATAATTTTTATCAATATAGACGTACATTGATAAAAGTAGTCCCAGGTCCGGTTTCTTTGTTTTTCTAAGAGGGGAGATGTAGCAATGATAACTAGCAGACGACATCGAGACCATTTACATGTATTGCGCATGTGCCATGACACATAAATGTATTACCCATAACTCCCCGCAACTGTGGTTCTTCCTAGTTACAAGTACACAACGTACAGCACGAAATGAAGTCTGTCATTTACTTAAGCTTGAATGCGTGAATCTGTTATTGTTGAACTCGCCACATACTACAACCATAAGGGTCATCTTGAGTCACCATAGTGTGCAGGTCAAGGCATCATAGTGGATAGGTTAAGCCACCATAAGAGGCATGTTGGGTCAGAATAGGAGGCAAGTTCAGTCACCATAAAGAGATACGTTGAGTCACCACGCAGCAGAGAGGTTAAATCATCATAGGGGATAAACTGAGTCATCATAGGAGACAGGTTCAGTCACCACATGGGACAGATAGAGTCATCACAGAAGACGAGTCACCATAGTGGATAGGCAGAGTCACAATGGCGGATAAGTTAAGTAACCAAAGGGGTATGTTGAATCCCAACAGGTCTCATAAGGGTGAGGTCAGGTCTCTCTAAGGGGCATGTTAAGACAATAGGGGGCAGGCTAAGACGTGTCATAGGGAATAGGTTAAGTCATCGGAAGGGACGTGTTGCGTCACAATAGAGGACAGGTTGAGACGTCATAGTGGACAGGTTAAGTCGCCATAACGGTCCTTTGGAGTCTCAATAGGCGGCAGGTTGAGGCATTTTAGGGGATTAATTAAGCCACCAAAAGAGGCTTTCTGAGTCATCATAACGTGTAGGTGAGATAACCGTTGGGGACAGGTTGAGTCACTGAAGGAAGCAGTTTGAGTCACCATTGAGAACAAGTTAATTCAGCAAAAAAGAGAACGTGTTAAACTTGCCGTTAGATACCGAAGTGCCGTATGGGATGCCCCCATTACCCACGAGCAGACTTGCTTTTTAAAAATAAAAAATGGCACCAAACGTAGATCGAGTATGTAAAATTAAAAAAGTAACTGTTACAAGAAACGATGTCAAACAATCTTTTTGAAGAGTACCCTTGACTCAGTGCCTTCTGCTATTATATCGTTATCGTCATCATTTACATCATATTCCCAGTTTAGCCCATCCACACAAGAATCCCTCATAGCTGTCACCACAAATGGATGAAGTTCTCACCCCGAAAACAAGAATAAGTTATGAAATACACATGTATAATACACTGAATTCATCATACGATCGGCAACCGACTGACATACTTCATCCAGATAAAACTAGCCATTGCTATCGGCGCTAGGTTTTCCCTCTTGATTTAATATCGATAGATCAAAAGGGAAAAAAGCCGAACAATATATGTTAAAACTAAAAGCCAAACAATATATATGTTAAAACTATTGAATGTGACCGGATTTTCGATACACACAACAGAGATCTGTGCGATACTTAAGGTTTTAACCTGCTTACGCCATATACCAATGTCCTGTAATGTTTCTGATTTGTGCTGGTTTCAGGTCCGTTTTGCGGTCATTGCAAAACTGGGACTGTTAAGCCAGAAAAATTTGATATGAAAATAAAGTTCTTAATACAGTGGATAAGTCTAAAGGTATAAGCTTGTACTTCTGTGGTTTACCTATTATTTGTCACCGTCTACGGTATTAAGAGCCTACACTCATGATGATATATGATTAATCTTGTAGGAAGTAGGAAGAAACACTAGGTAGAACTGGACAGCACGATGTCTTTAGAGATTAAGCCGTATACATACAATCTGTTTGGACCCTGAATTCACGCTCCAAAGGGGCAGGCTGCGTCCGGTCCACATTTGAACCTGCAAGTCATGGCCAAGTCAGCTTGTGACGGATGTCATACCAACGTGACGATCGGACAGCTGTTATACACCGAGGAATTTTAGCCTACCGAAGTTCACTTTTGTTCTCGACCGGATGCAGCCGAAACTCTTTACAGCTGCTTCTGCCATTGCCTCTAGGACTTACCAGATATCGGGAGCTGGATTATGAGATCACTGGCAGTGTGTGCCCACAATTACCTTGTTCAAACCTTCATGACGAAGATTTTGGCTTGCACGCCAGAATCCCTGAAGCTGCTGGCTTGACTTGCATACTTATTGTTTATAGCATATGTTTGTGATAGATTCAGAAGCTCAGAAGTTCTGAGTGCCTTATTTGTGTGCTGAGGCTTGGAGCCGATAGTCAGTGACATACTTTTCACAATAAACGACATTTCTGTGTTTGATAGGAAAGGAAATTTGAGATGAGGTAGAGAGAGAGACGCAAAAGAAAGGAATATTAATTTTGTTTCTATGACAAAAGGGAAAATTCCTTATTTTCTGTGTGACTTGGGTTTGTATGTATGCCATGCGAATGGCTACCACGGACAGCATTCGTTTGAAGTTTGGGACATGATATGCTCATCTTACTTTTTGATGTTCAAAATCAGTGATAAGCAAATGAAAATGTAATTGAGGGGTCTCTGTTTTGTGGGCAGCGTCAACACAGCCAGACCTGTCCGTCAGCAACGTCTGCCCGTGCGAACCCTGCCCCACCCCTCCAAAATGGACCAGCCCCATCTCGCGCTCCACTGCCTATAGCCTTCGCAACCGCACCACACACGCCTGGGCCACCGAGGATCCCAGAAGTCCGGACTACATGACCATGAGCTGTCCCAGCCCGCGTTCCCTTGAAGAACACATGCGCAGCGCGCGAACTTTTGTACCACGTGACCCCAATCCTTCACCGGTTGTAGTCAAAGGACGCGCCATTGTGTCTCCGTCTTCGCCTCTAGCACGTGAGCGACCATCATCGGCCTATAGCTACGATGGAGGACTGTTCTTGAGTGCTGGTAGCAGCGTCAACAGCAAGGACTATTTCGTCATCCACCCTGACTGGGTAAGCGAGGCCATGACGGTTCAGAAGCTGTCCCTCAACCAACGGCAGGGACGACCTCACTCTCGAATCTCAGGACTCACCTCTGCCAGGCATGGCTGTGGAAAGGAGGGGGAGGGGGAGATGAGGAAATACAGGGAGGAAAGAGATTCCGCCGTTGTCAAAGTGCACCGCCAACCAAGTATCGGAACCCCATTACATGGTCTTCGTGACTGTGTACATGGGTGGCCTGCGTAACGTGTGGGTCAATGTTTACAGGTGCTTTTGACTTGTACAGGTTTAGTGAAAAAAATCCCTTTGTGTCTTCATTTCATGTCGCTTTTGAGCTTGTCTGTGGAAAAAAAAATAAACACAGAATTTAGTACAGGGCTTACAAAACTCACTGAACAGGAATGTCTAATGACCGATTTTGCACAGAAGGCACATTTGTTGGTAGTTGGACCTTAATCTGCTCTGGTTGGGACTGTAGAAAGCTCCTGCTGTCTACAGATGCCAGTGACATCCAGTTCCATATGATGGGCATGAGGTGGCACGCAAAGGCCATCCCAGACCATTTGGCAGTGAAATTTGGAAATAGTGATGGTCAAGTCTGGCCAGTGTATCAATATTCGAACACGAATAGCGTTCTTAAGTCTGACTCTGCTCAATTAATTAGCTACGCACAATAGATGAGAATTTAATGGCAAAGCTGTGTAATGTAGAGCCAGCACTAACACTGACACCGTTTAATTAGCAGCTCAGCTTACATAGCTGGTATGGTGTGTCTTCAGTCAATGAAGTGACGTGAATGATGTCGCATTGGAACCCTCTGTACGGATATCTAAAAGCAATGTTGAAGGGTTTTTTGTTTGTTTGTTTGTTTTTTTTGTCTTTTTGTTAGTTTGCATTGTCTTTTCAACCCCATAGACCACCCAGCATGTGATAGCGGGTGAGTGTATTTCTTAAATGAAGTGTGTAAATGGCACACAATACAGTGGTTGTGCAGTTCCTTGCGCGCTTGATCAACTTTAAATTGTTTGTGATGCCAGCGCATTTGAAGCCTGACCCATGCATCGCGCCATCCCTTTGGTCTGTAGACTATATTTGACTGGCATTTTTCCTTCAGTGATGCAGAGAGACATGATTAGTAAACAGTAAACAAGAATGACAGCCTTTCCTACCACAGTGAAAAAAAAAACATGACTAGAACAGCAATCTCATGCTACTTACAGCACTGATTCCGTCTAGCAGATACAGATACTAGCCACACAAAATAAACAAGGAGAATTAAAAGAGGGTTATTTTAAGCTTGTCAATATGACAAATTGATACAAGCACTTCGCAACAACCAAAGAAATAAATAAATGCAAAATAACCTATACTCATCGCTGATCTCTCTGAGGATGTTTCCGTCTTTTGAATGACAGGATGGCAATTGCACCATCTTGCACGATTGGATGGTAAACATGTTCTATCAACGGACTGATTGTAAACGCATCTTATTGGATGACTGGATGGTAAAATGTACCTTATCGATCGATTGGGTGGTATGCATACCATTTCAAACAACTGAATACAAACCATATCAAAGAACTGAATGGTAAACAAACCTTATCAAACGACTGAATGGTGCCCATAAACTTATCAAACGACTTGGTAGTAAGCATACGTTATCAGACAATCAGGTGGTAATCGTGCCCTTTCGTATGACTACCGCTGGCTGGGTGGTAATCACACCCGTATTGACAGACTAGGCGGTAAACATACGTAGTCGAATAGCTCACTTGTAAACGTGTTCTATCGAACGACTGGATGGTAAACATACTCCATGAAACAACTGGATGGTAAACATACTCCATTAAACGACTGGGTGGTAAACATATTCCATTAAACGAATGGGTGGTAAACATATTCCGTTAAACGACTGGGTGGTAAACATACTTCATTAAACGACTGGGTGTAAACATACTTTATTAAAGGACTGGGTGGTTAACATATTCCATTAAACGACTGGGTGGTAAACATACTCCACTAAACGACTGGGTGGTAAACAATCCATTTAACGACTGGGTTGTTAACATACTCCATTAAACGACTGGGTTGTAAATATACTCCATTAAACGACTGCGTGGTAAACATACTCCATTAAACGGCTGCGTGGTAGACATATTCCATTAAACGACTGGGTAGTAAACATACTGCGTTAAACGAATGGGTGATAAACATACTCCGTTAAACGACTGGGTGATAAACATACTCCATTAAACGACTGGGTGATAAACATTCTCCATTAAACGAATGGGTGGTACACGTATTCTGCCAAACGACTGTGTCGTAAACATACCCTGCAAAGTGACTGGGTGATTAATATACGCTACCAAGTGACTGGCTTGTACGCATTCCCCATCGAACGACTGAGTGAAACTTCAGAGTGAGCAGAAAGAGTGACTGGATTCAATGGCAGAATCTTGAACAGGCACTGGATCAATGGATGTGGATTTCTGCGCATCGTTGTGTGGCCTTTTGACTTGTGCTTGAACTGAATCGGTAGTATTGTGTTACACTGGGTGTTGTTTTGTGTTGCATTTTAATTCATTGTGTTGTGCTAGGCTGTGATGGGGTATGTGGCATATTGAATTTATTACATTTAATTACAATGTACATGTGGTGTGATGTGGTGGTGGTGGTGGTGGTGTCTCTGTGTGTGTGTGTGCGTGCGTGCGTAGGTACGTGCGGAGCGCGCGCGCGCGCGCGCGCGCGCGTGTGTGTGTGTGTGTGTGTGTGTGTGTGTGTGTGTGTGAGTGTGACTATGCGTATGTGTGCGCGCGTGCATGCGTGCGTGCGCGCGTTCGTGTCTGTACGGTGACAGTGTAGTGGGTTGTGTCATAAAGCATCAGGATTTAGGTCTCTCGCGCTGCATTGCATTGTATGTGTTATAGTCTTTGTATCTTCTTCCATTGTAATGTGTTGCACTGCTGTAATTAGTTGTACTGTAGTGTACTGAGCTATACTGCAGCGTACTGTGTTAAATTGAGATGTGTTGAATTTTCAAACAGTGGGATGTCCAAACTGATCTTTACAGAAAGGCTGCACTTCCAGGAACTGAGCTCGACACATCGATTTTCCTTTTTTTTTTAAAAACCAGTCTGGGTTTGTGTGTGTGTGTGTGTGTGTGTGTGTGTGTGTGTGTGTGTGTGTGTAGGAGGGGAGGAGGGGGCTACATAGTAGAGGGATGTTTCTGTGTTCTGGTTCACCTAAGAGAGAGAGAGAGAGAGAGAGAGAGAGAGAGAGAGAGAGAGAGAGAGAGCGGTAAAGAGGCAGTGGGGCGTGGTACTGAAGAACAGCACATCAGGTTCTTGCACTCGGTCGGTTGTGTGCCAAGGTTTAAATGTCCGCACCTGTTCACAGATCACAGATCAAGGCTTTGTAAGGGATAAAAGAGGTCTGCACCTGCTCACAGACCACGGATCAAGGCTTTGTAAGGGATGAAGAGGTCTGCACCTGTTCACAGACCACGGATCAAGGCTTTGTAAGGGATGAAGAGGTCTGCACCTGTTCACAGATCACAGATCAAGGCTTTGCAAGGGATGAAGAGGTCTGCACCTGTTCACAGACCACAGATCAAGGCTTTGCAAGGGATGAAGAGGTCTGCACCTGTTCACATATCACAGATCAAGGCTTTGTAAGGGATAAAGAGGTCTGCACCTGTTCACATATCACAGATCAAGGCTTTGTAAGGGATAATGAGGGGAACGCCTCTCCTTTCTCCAGTCTTCACCCCTCCCACACACACACCCTCAGCCAGGCAAGACTCAAACTTTAAATCTTATATCGTTCACAACAACAGCAACAACGACAAAAACAACAGCAACAACAACAGAAAAAAACGAAAAGATATGTTTTCTTAGTTAAAGTAAGTAGGGGATGGTGCTTGCTGTCTTGTCAGCCTACCCCCCCCCCCCCCCCCCCCCCCCCCCCCCCCCCCCCCCCCCCCCCCCCCCCCCCCCCCCCCCCCCCCCCCCCCCCCCCCCCCCCCAGGCTAAGGTGTCAACTTTCAAGACATGCGGTCCTATTTTAAAGAAAATCAGGTTCTACGTTGACTACATTCTTTGGTGTCATGCTGATCGTGACGAATGCTTTGCCCTGAAAGTAGTAGTGTGGGCCCTTTATCACAGCTTCTCTGTGTTCGCTATGTTTGTGGGCATGTTTTGTTTTTTTTTTAGCTGTTTGCTTCCCAGCAGCAAAACAAAAAAAAGTTGTTTAGCAAATATGAAACACAAGAAGCTACCAGCCTAGATGTGTCCAGGTTGAATACATTTGCAAGATTAAACTCTCCTTCGCCTCTTCCGTTCTGTCTTGTAGGCCTATGTCCGAATGTTCCCCAAAAGCCCTCCTTGAAACGAAAAAAAGCAGCATCCAAGAGTGACCGTAGGAATGAGCGAACAAGGAAAGAAGGGATGCACAGGTTTTGTATATACGACGATTACACCTGCCACTTCCCCAGAAACGCCATGCGTACAGTGAAGAAAGAAAGAGAAAATATTTTGGGGAAAAAACTATTAGAAAGACGTGAGGAAAGACCGGAAGCAAGACAACAAGTATCAATGTGTGTGTGTGTGTGTGTGTGTGCGCGCGTGCGTGCGAACCTACAAAAATCATGCGCTTATAACCAAAAGCATATACACGTTGATAAATCCTTTCCGCAAATATATGTAGTTATAGAAAGAATAAGCAAAGATACAGCAAATTACGATCTTCTGATGTTCTTTAGTTTTGTATCAAAATGTTTTGCATCACAATCCTGTCGGCTTGTGCATGGATCTCCTCTCTCCACCCATTGAATGTACTCTTTGGGAACAGAGTTTATAAGGGCATTATATTAAAATAATGTTAGGCTTGTTTTGCCCAATCATATTCTGTACTTCCTCAGGAGACAAAAGTCAATGTTCGTTTTGATGGATTGTATGTTTCATCTGTTTAATTCCTATATTATGCCAGTTTGGAAAGAATATTACTTTATTTTAGTATTTAATCAAAGAGTTGTAAAAAAAATAAGCTGTGACTGGAAATCACCACTGTTTATTTCACTTTTGTTTACTTACAGCTTTGTTATCTAGATAACGTGCAAATCTGTCTTTCCAGAATTCATTTTCAGTTCTATAAATACTCAGCATATCTATTGTCCCCGTGCTTACATTGAAAAAAATTATCCCCATTCACCAGTTTTATTCCAATGCCATGATGGGATCAACCTCCAGTTTTAATGTTCTTTGGCGTTATATAATCTACCCATCTATTGTAAGTTTAGAAGCTTCTGAAGCTAAAGCATACTGATCATGTTCAGACCACCTTCGTCCACATTTGATTCCATTACTTTCCTCTTCACTTTCTCGAATGCTTTCCTGTTACTGAATTTTTGTCTGCCATACAAATCGGTACAACGCTGTATTAATTTTATGCAGCACTGCATCTGGAAGACTGCATTACATAAACAAATGACTTGTCAGAAACGTTTTATGTAACTATCACTTTACCTTAAATAGGGGGCTCTATTTTATTCTAACTGTTATTAAACAATTGATTTTATCGATTCTTCTTTTCCAGCTTTTATCAGTGTTCTTCGCCATCTTTTTGGTATCAAAATAAATTCCCAAAACTTTGATTCTGTTTACTATTGTGAATGGGAGAACTGTCTCTTTTCTCATAGTTCCTATTATTAAAGCTTTTAGTTTCTGAACATTCAATTTTTAAGCCAGAAAACTTTTCAAACGATGACAATATCATGTCCATCTTTGAGAAACAATGTTGTGTCATCCACCATTTGTTTTATCTTAATACCAGAATTTCCCATTCCCAGAATGTAAGGGAACTTCGATGCCTATAATCGGGCTATTTCGAACCTTAATGGCAGATAGCTCGACGGCTAACACAAAGGCTAATGGTGAGAACGGGCAGCCTTGTTTTATTCTGCAGTCCACATCAAAAGGCTTGGAAATCCAGCCTCCGTGGTTTACAGAGGTCGTTTTTTTCCGTTTATCAAAATAGATACCCATTTCTTGAAATCTGGTCCGAAACCAAAAATGTCAAACACTTTCAGCAGAAAACTCTTATATATCGAATCAAATGCTTTTACATAGTCAATAGCGAGCAGAAAGTCTGGTCTATTAGTTTTATTTCGGTAACTGATTTCATCATAAATCGATCTTATGATTGTGGCGATGTTTCTGCCTTTGATATACACCACCTTATCTTCGTTTACTAAGGTACTGATGACTTGTTCGTCTTAAATCTGAGACTTAAGCTAATTATTTGTAATCATTGTTAGCTAACATGACTGGTCGTCAGTTGTTTAATTTGTCTCTATAGAAATCTTTTCCCTTATGTAACAGAGTTATTACACCATATCTTTGAGAAAATGATAGTTTACCAACATGGAAAGCCTCTATGAACGACTGAGTAAGTGTTTTACATATTTTATATAAAAGAAATTGAAAACGCTATTGTCATTCCGTCATTGCCGAGGGCAGATTCATTTCTCGTATTCTTCAGAGCGCTTGTCATTTCTTTCACTGTCACCATGCCCTCACAAGAAACAGCTTCATTAACGTCAAGCCTTGGAAAGTTTTCATTTTCCATAAATGTATTTGTTGCTACCCTAATGTCTGTTTCTACAGTTTCTTAATATAAAGTTTCCAAAAGGATGAGATTGGTTTTTTTTTCCAAAATTTCTGTCTGATCTGTAATTATCTCACCTGAACATTTAGTTAATCTTGTTATTACTTTCTTCTTTCCTCTCGTCTTTCCTAATTTGCAAAAACGTATTTTGTATTCCTTTCACATTTTTCAATCATTTAATTCTCGCTCTGATTTGCGCTCCCCTCGCTTTCTGAACTTGCAACCACTCTATTTCCTTTTAGACTCAGATACTGTTTCTGCACCCCTTCATCTGAAGGATTGCTCTGGCTAATGCCTTTTCTTTTCCCACAAGCTATGGTTCAAACGATACTCATGATTCTTCTTTTGCATGCAAGTGATTTTCCATACTCAGTACAAAAGGTACGAATTTCAACTTTACATAGATCCCTCCTACGTATATAGGAAACATCATCAGAAACATCACTGAGATGCTTTCGTTCATGTCTGCAATAAACTTGGTATCTTTTAAAGCTGTTGTTAAATCTCATGTATCCTGGACCTCTCTTAAAATTACCGTTGTTCAGTTCCGTTCTGAGAGCTTTGTGATCTGAATGCACAACCGTCGTGAGTTCGCACGAAACACACAAGGTATTTCCTCTGAGACAAAACAGTAATCCGAACGTCGAGCAATAAAAGGGTCATTCTTACTCCAGGAGAAATCGTTTTCTTCATTATGAAAAACTCTCCAGATGTCTGTCAGGATTAATTTTCTTACTGCGTCAAATATGACGCTCTTACCTCTGACTCATAATGAAACTGCCCCGTGATAATACTGAGGCTGTTCATAAGACAATTAAAATCACCAAACAAGAACAGATTTTGCTCACTATATTCAGCGCACGTTTCCTGTAATTTTGTCACGAAAATCAATTCATCTTTCATTATTTGGGAGCATAGACATTAGCCAATTTAAATTCACATAGTTCACTTTTGACTGACACAACTAAGATTCTCTCTAAAGCCAGCCCAACATCTACATTACCATCAAAGTTCTTTTTTTTTTTTTTTTAAAGACTAATCTCTCCTTGACTCCTGTTCGTACCTTCATTATAAAACAATGTTCCTTCCCACTCTTCTTCTTCTTCTTTGACGCTTTGGGTTCTTTCCCGTGGGCGTTATGTTTATCCCTATTTCAGCCTACGACGCCATTAAAAAAAAGTTGCTTTGAGGCGACACGCAAAGGGATCCCTGCCCCCATTGCCGCTTTATACGCTGTACAGCGTCTACTGAGCTCAGTTCAAGTCGATGGAGAAAAATAAACTGGGTTAATGTCTTTGCTTTTCCAATTCCACTTTTTAGGCGACGAGGAGAGAACATTTACCAATATTAAGAACCTGGTAGGTAGATTATTTTTTGTTTAAATCAAGGTACGAGTTTGCAACTGTTCAAACATGCTAATTTTGTTGTTGTTGTTGTTGTTGTTGTTGTTGTTGTTGTTGTGTGTGTGTGTGTTTCATCTGAGAGAGAAAGAGTACGGTTTTCATTCGCGCACGCGCGTGTGTGTGTGCGTGCGTGCGTGCACGCGTGTGTATTTAGACTGCTTACATCTCTAAGATGTGGTGGTTGGAAAAGTCCATCGTTTTGATTATGTGATCCTGTTGTTTGTGATCCCATTGTTGTTCATACCAAGTTGTATGTGATCCCATGTGTGTTCATACCAAGTTGTATGTGATCCCATTGTTGTTCATACCAAGTTGTATGTGATCCCATTATTGTTCATACCAAGTTGTATGTGATCCCATTGTTGTTCATACCAAGTTGTTTGTGATCCCATTGTTGTTCATACCAAGTAGTATGTGATTCCATTGTTGTTTCATACCAAGTCGTATGTGATCCCATTGTTGTTCATACCAAGTTGTATGTGATCCCATTGTTGTTCATACCAGGTTGTTTGTGTGATTTTATACACGTATGGTACTTTGAACTCACCTGAAAAAAGTCGCTGAATCAGGCTTCATTTCTATTGTTTGTTTTTGGGGGGTCTTTTTTACGTTGTCGTCGTCGACGTGGTTGTTGTTTTTGTTGTTATGGTTACTGCTGCTGCTGTTAAGGAATGCAATGGTTGTGGGGCTGTTTGTTGAAGCATACATCTGGAAAGGTGTGATTCTTGTTATTTATTAAGTGTGTTGATGTGATTTTCGTACTTCTAAAGGAAAGGCGATAGGAGGATATATGTGATCTACTGGATAACTGAGATCATTAACAGCCATTCTGTTCATCATGAAATGTTCGTCGATGACACTCAGCTTGAACATTCTGACACACTAGATACTACGACAATATCGTCAAAATCTGCAAGGCTGTGTCTTTGATATCAAACAAATGATGTCTAATAATAAGCTGAAATCAAACGATGATAAAACAGAAGCTATCAGGTTTATTTTTATAAAACTCAAGACCCCCGTCTTCTTCCGTCAATAGTCCTAGGCTTCACTGACATTTTATTTATGCTATGTGTTCGTGACCTAGGCTTCTGTCTCGACTCTGATCTCACCCTGAAACACCACGTAGCGAAAATCTACCTAGCATCTTTTCTTGAACTCCGTCGCATCAGCTCTAGCAGACCTTTCCTTACAGAACAGGCCACGACGACGTTGGTGTCTTCCTGCATACTGTCAAGATTAGATTATAGTAACGGTCTTCTCCTTGGTGTACCTTACTCCAGCCACTACAACGTGTTCAAAATTCAGCCGCTCGCCTTATCTACAAGGTGCCAAAACAGCACCATACTTCGGATCTTTTGAAGAAATTACACTGGCTCGAAATCGAGCGCAGAATTCAGTGAAAGTCGGCGTGTCTATGTTATAAGGTTATCACAGGTGAAGCGCCTACCTATCTCTCTGATCGCTTCGAAATATATATATTCCTACACGTCCGTTCTTCCTCTGATGACAGAATTTTTCAAATACCCTCATATAACCGAAAGCAGCACGGTTCTAGAGCATTCTCATATTCTGCGGCAATACTCTAGAATTCACTACCTTTCCATTACGTCATGCCCCTTCCTTCCCAACTTACAAATTACACTTAAAACTTATCGGTTTAAACGCCAGTTGCAGAAACAACTTGAAATATTACTACATTACTACATGCCACACTTGCGCACTTTGCTCGTGTACGAATGAACTTTTTTCTGTGTTATATAGTGTGTTTGTGTATGGGATGTTATGTCCCTGTGTGTGTGTGTGTGTGTGTGTGTGTGTGTGTGTGTGTGTGTGTGCGTGCGTGCGTGCGTGTGTGTGTGTGTGTGTGCGTGTGCTGTGTGCGACGCGCGCGCGCACGCGCGTTTGTGTGTGTGTGTGTGTGTGTGTGTGTGCGTGCGTGCGTGTGTGCGTGTGCTGTGTGCGACGCGCGCGCGCACGCGCGTTTGTGTGTGTGTGTGTGTGACTCGTGAATGCAGAAGTGTGTGTGTGTGTGTGTGTGTGTGTGTGTGTGTGTGTCCTGCGTATTTTTTAAATATTGATAGAGCGCCCTCTAGCCTACGTTGTTAGGATGGGCGTTATAGAAATTGTCCTCATTGTTATTATCATTGTTATTATTATTATTGTCCTCATTATTATTATTATTATTATTACTATTACTATTATTTCATGAAGCAACCAATTCTCGGGTCAGTGATTCAGTTCTGGAAAGTTGTTCAGTTCTGCTTTTTGCTTTTTACTAACGCTCAAAAACGATGCTGAATGCAGACCACAAATTGTTTTTGCATAGTATTCACATTAAGATGCTTTAAGTTAGACCGGCTTGCCTCTTTCCTTTTTATCCACATCCTGGATATTTTATGTTATGGTTTTTCAAGAATAGATGTGGTGTGTGCATATGGAATCTCTCTCTCTCTCTCTCTCTCTCTCTCTCTCTCTCTCTCTCTCTCTCTCTCTCTCCATGCAAGTAACAGATCTTGGCGTCTCCATACATGTAACCAATCTTGACGACGTGACATCCCTGATACAGCCCCCACAACATGAGCTTAACTCTCTCCCTATATATGTCTCTCGGTCTTATCCCTGATAATGTGAAACCTGGTGTGTTATAAGTAGCCTCTCATTTTGTTTCCGAAAGACATCGTTATGTCACTGCGTGTAGAATGGTGTATTTCTAAATAAATAATTTTGTATGCTGTTTTGTGTGTCGCTTGATTCGGCGAAAATTCAGGCAGAAGTGTTAAGGATTTTTTTTTCCCTCTCCGCTAAATTAGGCCTATATGATTATCTTTTTCTTATTTTTAACCTGATGCCGCAAGACTTCCGAAAAGGGAGAAAACTTACGTATAACTATCGACAGCTGTTATTCCTACAGTTTTCTCCCATGCTCCCATAGGCTCTGAGCCTCACGCAACACACACTTGATTGATAATTGACTGGTTTGGTTTCTCTTCATTTCTCATTTGCACTACAAGAATAGAAACAAAAATATATAATTCAGTATATTTTTGAAACGGTGTGATGCGGTGTGGTGTTGTAGTGTGTGTGTGTGTGTGTGTGTGTGTGTGTGTGTGTGTGTGTGTGTGTGTGTGTGTGTGTGTGTGTGTGTGTGAGAGAGAGAGAGAGAGAGAATGTGTGTGTGAGAGAGAAAGAGAGTGAGAGAGAGAGAGAGAGTGAGAGAGAGAGAGAGAGAGAGAGAGAGTGTGTGTGTGTGTGTGTGTGGTCTCTCTTCATTTCTCATTAGCACCACAAAATAGAAACAAAAATTGTATAGTTCAGTATACTTTAAAACGATGTGGTGTAATGTAGTGTTGTAGTGTGTGTGTGTGTGTGTGTGTGTGTGTGTGTGTGTGTGTGTGTGTGTGTGTGTGTGTGTGTGTGTGTGTGTGACAGACAGACAGATTGATTGACAAGCAAAAAGGAGAGAGAGTAATGAACATAACTGTGTAATATATTCTCTTCTCGTTCATTGTATACATTTGTTTGCTTTGTATTAAAACGTTTATTTGTATTTCTATGGCAACACTCAATGTTTATGTATTTGAATGCATGGCGAATTACATAGTGGCTGCTCATAAAGGCTTTCTGTTCAGTTTACCTCGGTGGAATGTTGCGTGAGAATATCTTTTTACTGGAGAGAGAGAGAGAGAGAGAGAGAGAGAGAGAGAGAGAGAGAGAGAGAGAGAGTTTGATTTACGTCAGGTTCAAATGAAAAAGACAGAATATCTTAATACTTTTATTCCATTCCCTCATTCTTCCCCTCTTCCCTCCTTCTGACATTAATTCACAGACAGCCAGCCACACACACACACACACACACACACACACACACACACACACACACACACACACACACACACACATATGTAACACATGTATGGATGGACGGATCGATGGAGGGAAAGATATATTATATATATGCAGTCTAACAATTCCTCCGTCAATACATTAATGACTTGGCAAATATTAGTAAAAGAACGGGTGGGGCGGGAAAAGAAAGAAAACGAGAATAAGAAATCAGGGAAAACATACATTTTTAACATAAAATTCTTCATTAGCAGCGTATGGGACCACTCTCTCTCTCTCTCTCTCTCTCTCTCTCTCTCTCTCTCTGTGTGTGTGTGTGTGTGTGTGTGTGTGTGTGTGTGTGTGTGCATTCGACTATATAGTCTATTGCTGTAAAGGAGAGAGAGAGAGAGAGAGAGAGAGAGAGAGAGAGAGAGAGAGAGAGAGAGAGTGGCAAAGGTACAAGGGGACACAAGACTGAATAAGATGGGGAGAATTCCTTATTTCTTTTGTTTACTTTATTTCTAACGTCCTTTTTTTTCAGTGTGTGTGTGTGTGTGTGTGTGTGTGTGTGTGTGAGTGAGGGTGTGGGTGTGTTCGTATGAAGATGTGTGTATTTGTGTGTATGCGTGCGTGCGTGCGCGCGCGCGCGCGCGCGTGTGTGTGTGTGTGTGTGTGTGTGTGTGTGTGTGTGTGTGTGTGTGTGTGTGTGTGTGTGTGTGTGTGAATTATGTTCCTTTGCTTTAAATGAAAAATGTTGATATTCTGTTCATAAAATTTTTCCTTAAATGTCAATACAAGTATGGGTTAATCTGACAATAGATTGGTTTCAGTCAGTCAGTGTGTACGCATATGAATGTATATGTCTCTCAAGATGTAGACCGACAGACAGACAGACAGACAGATAGATAGATAGATAGGGAGGGGTGGGAGGGAGGGAGACAGACAGACAGAGACACAGACGCATGCACACACGCACGCACGCATAGATATACAGAAAGGGATGAGAAGGGACATGGTGGTGGGTTTTGGGAGTGAATGGTGAGAGAGGATAATGACGGAAGTGAGAAATAATACAACTGGTGTTTCCCGTGAAATGTACTGTGAATGTATACAGCAGTACCATTTATATGTTAAAATTATATCATGTATTTGCGTGTCACTTTATTGAAAACAAAAAATCCATTTGAAAAAACAAACATAGAAACAACTAAATAAACAAAACTGTGAAATTAGACGAAGGAAGAGAAAGGTGTAATATCGGGTATTTTTTATTCGCACCAGTGTGAGCTCTAGCTCATTTCGGATTGTTTTTTTTTTTTGTGGCCTCGACTATCCCGGCTTTTTATTTTACATGATGCTTACTGTTACCATTTCGTTTTCCCTTTTTTCTTTACTCTGGTATGCTTAAGCATAGGGAATAAACATACAAGACTTTAAAGCAGCGAGTGAGAATTCAAGCAAAGTATGAGAGATAACCAGTTTCAGGATAAAGTTGCTGTTCTTCACGCTGTCATTCAGTAGGCCCATGATTTTTTTTTGCTTAGTAAAGGGTTCATAAATTAACCGAAATTATGCAATATGCTTCTTGAGAGTCGGCGGTTTTTACAATTCGACAGCAGACGGACGGACGGATAGACGGATGGATGGATGGATGGACAGATAGAAAGATGTAGGTGTAGATGTAGATGTGCGTGTGCTTGTGCGTGCGCGTGTGCGTGCACGCGCGCGCGCATGTGTGTGTGAAAACAGATTTAGATGTATCCACTTAGCATATAAGTATAAAGACACCCCAACGCCATCAGCAGCCTGTCGACACCTCCGCTTTCCCTACACCTACCCTCCGCCATAGTGACCATGTGTTCATCTGTAGTTTCTGTTCGACCTTTTGTTCTCTTACTTCAGTTTTATCTACATCATCAATCACCAACACTGCCAAAGAAAATGAAACACTCCAATCATCAGCCACCAACAGTACTTTTAGAAGAGCTATACTTCAATCATCATCACAAACAGTGGTGCAGAAGTAGAATAACTACACTGCAATCATCATGCACCATCAGTACTGTAGAAGTAGAACTACACTGCAATCATTGTGCACCACCAGTGGTGTAGAAGTAGAATAACTACACTGCAATCATTGTGCACCACCAGTACTGTAGAAGTAGAACTACACTGCAATCATTGTGCACCACCAGTGGTGTAGAAGTAGAATAACTACACTGCAATCATCATGCACCACCAGTGGTGTAGAAGTAGAACTACACTGCAATCATCATGCATCACCAGTACTGTAGAAGCAGAACTACACTGCAATCATCATCCACCACCAGTACTGTAGAAGTAGAAGAACTACACTGCAATCATCATGCACCACCAGTGGTGTAGAAGAACTACACTGCCATCATCATGCACCACCAGTACTGTAGAAGTAGAACTACACTGCAATCATGCACCACCAGTGGTGTAGAAGTAGAAGAACTACACTGCAATCATCATGCACCACCAGTGGTGTAGAAGTAGAAGAAATACACTGCAATCATCATCCACCACCAGTGGTGTAGAAGTGGAAGAACTACATCATGCACCATCCGTACTATAGAAGAACTACACTGCAATCACCATCCACCACAGTGCTGTAGAAGAACTCTACTTCAATCATCATCCGCCTACAGAACTGTCGAAGATGACTGTTTCGAGAGACAATGGTGTTGCTCATGGATCAGTCAGTTGTGGAGTTCCAGCGCCTGCTGTGGCTAGAGGGGTCCAATCCTTGAGCGGCAGACTCTGCTGGATGTGCTGCAGCAGTTGAAGTCTCGGTCATGAATATCTGTGGGTGCCGACACAATTCATTGCCGTCTGCGGTGCCTCTGTTCTTCCCACTGGGCCTCTCTCCTCTGCTCTGCTTGCTTACTTGATGCCGGCCTTGATGGTGGACCGCCAGCTGACCCGGTCTGAAGCTGCTGTCTCCCAGGTCTGCTGGGTCGAGGCTGCCTGTCCTCAGGTCGCGCTTACATGCGTCCCTGTAGCGTAGGGCGGGCCGTCCTGTGGGTCTGGAGCCTGTAGCCATCCGCTGTACAGCATGTCCTTCGGGATGCCACCGTCGTGCATGCGGTTGACGTGGCCAAGTCAGCGCAGGCGTCTCTGTGCCGCACAGCGAACATGCTAGGAATTCCTGCCTGTGCCAGGACGTCCTTGCTAGTGATGCGGTCCTGCCAAGTGATGCCCATGAGTCTTCTGATGCAGCGCAGGTGGAAGGCGTTCAGTCTGCGTTCTTGTCGAGACTACAGGATCCATGGTTCGCTTCCTTAGAGAAGAGTGCTCAGCACGCAGGCCTGGTACACTTTCATCATGGTGTTTGACATTAGCATGGTGCTGTCCCAGACTCTCTTCGCCAGAAGGGCGTCGCTGTTGCTGCCTTGCCGATCCGCATGTTCAGCTCGGCGTCCAGTGAGAGGTTGCTGCAGATGGTGGAGCCTAGATAAGTGAAGTAGTCGATCACTTGGAAGGTGTGATCGCCGATGAAGATGCGAGGAGTGCTGCTGACGTCTTGGCCCATGATATTTGTTTTCTTCAAGCTGATAGTGAAGCTGAACCTGGTGCAGGCGTCCGCAAAGAGCTACATTGCAATCATCATCCACCGACAGTACCGTAGAACAGCTACACTGCAATCGTCAACCACCAACAGTACTTTAGAAGTAGAAGAACTACGCGCTCCAGTCATCATCCACCGACAGTACTGCAGAAGTCGAAGAACTACATTGCAATCATCATGTACTGTAGAAAAGCTACACTGTAATTATCAACCACCAACGGCACCTCCAATAATCATCCACCAACAGTACTTTAGAGCAGCTAGACTCCAATCATCAGCCACAAACTCTCTCTCTCGAAGACCTACACTCCAATCATCATTCACCAACAGTAGAAGAGCTACACACTCCAATCAACAGCCAACAACATTACTGTAGAAGAGCTACACTCCAATCAACAGCCAACAACATTACTGTAGAAGAGCTACACTCCAATCAACAGCCAACAATGTTACTGTAGAATAGTTACACTCCAATCAACAGCCAACAACATTACTGTAGAAGAGCTACACACTCCAATCAACAGCCAACAATGTTACTGTAGAAGAGCTACACTCAAATCAACGGCCAACAACATTGCTGTAGAAGAGCTACACTCCAATCAACAGCCAACAATGTTACTGTAGAAGAGCTACACTCCAATAAACAGCCAACAATATTACTGTAGAAGAGCGACGCTCCAATCACCATCCTCCAACAGTAATGTAGAAGAGCTACACGTCAATTATCATCCTCCAACAGTAATGTAGAAGAGCTACACGTCAATTATCCCCTCCAACAGTAATGTAGAATCGCTACACGTCAATTATCAAGTAACGCGTGATCAAAGGTGGTCGCACTCTGCATGCTGTGCTAAAAAATGTGACAGTTTTCCAACTTCTAGACGACATGTGTTTGTTTGTTTCTTTTTTGTTTTGTTTTGTTTTGTTTTTTTTGCATGAATTTGTATAAAAGTGTTGTTCATTGGTTGGTGCTGTTATTTGTTTTGCCAATCGTTGGTGGATTTGGACTTACTCACCATTTTGTTTTAACACATAATTAAGAGGTGAACAATTGAATCAGTTCAAATTTCAAATTTCAGGCAAAGACGTGTGGTGCATGTGCACAATTCGAAGGAAAGTTTGGCCCTGACAAGACCGTGGTCATATCTCTTGTTGATGAACAATGTTCTGTGAAGTGACGTTCCGTGCCTGAAGGCCGTGAGTATGGCACTGCTGACACATGTGTGTATGTGTAAACTGATTCCGTGTTTTATCTGGCATGATGTCAAATCAAATGTCGATGAATGAAAAACCACAGGCACATGAAAATTATTAATCTTCCGGCGAAAAGAAACTTCTTCACACCGCTGATATAATACAACAACGTTTCTGGTGTGGGGTACAGAAATTATGTGTTTGGAAAAATTTTCTTTCATATCGTTACTCAGATATCACTGACAATTCTTTCATACTACAAGTGACGACAAGTGATTATGATCAAGACGATCAGGTGTTATTATCTTTTCCTTTCTTAAACTGGATCACAGACCTTCCCACTGAACTAGCCAAGGCCATTATACGTATCATCTGGAAAACAAGAAACAGAATTACTATCACCCTGTATTTTACAGCTGTTCAAAACTCAGGAACACTTCTATGTCGGAAGAGACTGCTCACTCTGGGATCTTGTTAGTTGCCAAGCAAACCATGGTCACCATGCACCCACCCACCCCCCCCAGGACTTAACCTAACAATGTATCTTACGGACCACTGAACACGTTTTTGGTTGTTCCCAAGAAAATAACTCATTTGGACTATGAGTTATGGCCCTTGATTTAAGGGTACCCCCCTTGTATGCTGACCACAATCATCAATTTCAGTCAAATGTAGCTCATGTGAATGATCAGAAATCCATGTTTCTGTTACTTTTGTAACTAAATCAATCACTTGCCGTCTTTAAAAAGCCCTTTGTGTAGTCCATTATAGTATATCTTGGCTTCAGGGATGCGCTATCTACCGAAACGTCGTTTTCACAAAACGGACTGTATGTCATCTGCGATACATTGAAAATGATAGAAAGCAGGGCTTTTGGGGGGAATGTTTTCATACACAACAATGCCTTTGAGTCATTCAGGCCCAATTAGGGCTTCATAGTCCCGTTTTTTATAGGTACAAAATTAAATATATCTCCTATACCCCCTAATTGTGTGATTTCGACAAAAACCACACAACGCCATTTAAACAGAACAAAATTGTTGTCATTTGCCATAAACGCGCCGCTGTAAAAATAAAATGAATATATTGTAGTGAAATACAATACTAATTTGAAAGGATTTGCTGTTCTAGATGTGATTATTTTAGATAAATAACGAATTTTTCTACATTTTACATGTACATGTATAATAATAACACTACTACTACTTGGAAATCGCATGCATTTGCATCTTAACCAAACAATGGTTTGATTTGTATTCCTAATGTTCTTTGTTGTGTTTGTTTTTTTTTGTGTGCAGGTGAATGAATTATCTGGTGTAATGATCAACTGAACATGGCGGCAAGAAAGCGAAAACATGAAGACAGCCCTGTTGGCGAAGTGTGCGTCATTCATTTCAGCGATTCTAACAAGTGACCATTTGTTCACTTCTCTAACTGCAAATGACCTCAGAATAGACTGATAAAACCTCACGACATTTGCAAGAAAAGACGATTGCATCCAACTGGATTCTCCATATTGGATGGGAGAGGCTTGGAACTGCGTTCCAGATGATATACGGCCAGAATACGGCTACCATCGTGACTGTTACCAAAGGTTCACTTAAAAACTTGATAGACTGGAATATCTTCAGAATCACAATCAATACCTCTGGAGCAAAGACAGGCTAGGCGTTCTTCTGGCTCAGTGGAAACAATTATCTTCAAATCAGACTGCATATTTTGTAACAAAGAGGGGTTGAAAGCAAAAAGATCACAGAATGCTTGGACAACTGAACTTACATTCAAGTTTGAACGTGAAGGATGGAGCACAGTTCTTGAAGTTGCTGAGCATAAAAAAGACGAGAAACTATTGTGCAAAATCAGAGGATTTGACCTGTTTGCCTGTGAAGCACAGTATCATTCTCCCTGTCGTAAGAAGTATGTCAGAGATCCTGCAGCATGGCAGAGTAAAGACGGTGCGTCAAAGAGAGATCAGGAAAACCTGGAAAAGTCACACAAGACAGCATTTGACAGAGTCTGTTTAAGAAATGAAAGAGAGGTGCTTTTCAGCAGCAGAAGATAATTATTGAGACTGTCAGACCTGTGTGATAATATACCTCTGCCTTGAACGAGACAGATCACCCAAATACACATTATAGGGCTGAAAAGCTAAGGCATATACATGTATAGGCAAATGAAACAAACTGCAGACTTAACGAAACACGACGAAAAAGCCGAAAGAGCACACAAAACAAAGTGTGAAGTAACGCACTTTAATGAACGACACGAAACAAGACAGAAATTTTCGGCAATAAGCCTTCCTCAGCGACAAAACAAAACAATGAAAACAGTACAGACATTAACATGCACAATACTCCCCTTGTGAAGCCAAAAAGTGCGTTACTTCACACTCTGTTTTGTGTGCTCTTTTGCTTTTTTCGTCGTGTTTCGGTAACGCTGCAGTTTGTTTCTTTTGCCTTTATTTCAGTTGCTCCAAGGGGGGGGGGGGCGTCAAGGATGTGTTTTGAGCCCAACACTGTTTGGAATCTTCATCAATCAGTTGGCAACTCATATCAGTGAGACAGGTAGACACGGTATTCAATGTTACCCGGTATCGTGGAATTATTCATTCTGCTCTTTGCAGACGATGTGGTTTTGTTGTCTACAACTCCAGTGGACTTCAATACCAATTAGATATACTGCAAACATGTTGTACAAAATAAAATTAGATGTTTGATATAGATAAGACAAAAATTATGGTGTTCAGAAAAGGAGGATTTCTTGGTAAATAAAAAAAAGAACAATGGTTTTTCGACAATACCAAGTTAGAAGTTGTCAACACTTATGCTATTTGGCATTCGTCTTTTCAACAAAACTTAGTCGAAGAATTGGTACGGAACACTTAATTACTAAGGGGAAAAAAAGCATTAATTACTTTGATAAGAGCCTTCCAGAAGAACAAGGATATCAGTTATCATGTTTGTTGTTTGATTAAAAACCAAATCACATGCGACGTTATGTTATTAGATAAGTGCTACACACCCAAAGTGACTCGTGTACATATTTCGCAAGTCGACACATGCACAAATACACAAAGTTGACACAGACCTCAAGTTGTGATATTGCCATATATATTCTGAGTTAATACATATCCACGGTGAGTTGACACAAGCTAGTTGATACGTGTATTTGTATATCCCGAGTTGACACACATAATGCATAAATACATACATACATACATACAATTACTTTAATGCGTCAACTTGTCAAATCAAACACAATGCACAGTAGTCCAGATTGCAGGCGCATCGATAAAAATCTTTCTCATACTCTCTCTCTCTCTCTCTCTCTCTCTCTCTCTCTCTCTCTCTCTCTCTCTCTCCCACTCTCTCTGTGTTCCCACGTCCTCTCTTCTCTCTCCGGCTGGCTCCAATTCTTTGTCAGTGCTTGAGTCAGCTTTATATATCTAATACTATTTAAAGCACAGTTTGAAAGTCAGCATCTGTCAGTTTCAAGGCTGGTTCACGAGGTGATTCCGCCTTGAGCAAAGACGCCTAAACCCAGTCATGACAGACATGCTCAAGTATTTTGCAATGTGTTTACATTTGGTTACGGGCAGTCCTAACATTGAAAGTCCTGAAACCTCTCTCCTTTATGAACCATGCCTAGTGAACCTATTACTAGAACAACCACTTTCGTGCTAAATCCGGCATCACTAAGAGCATAGCAAAGAGGCATATACTTTTGAAATTTGCTCTCATAGCATGTTTGTATGAATGTGTCAAATGGGTTTGATACCTCGATGACAAATGCCACCGAGTTTCGATGGTCGATGAAGCATAGATTAGGTTTCAGCCTTGGTAGATCTTCAACACGGTATATAGAGACAGGCCTATTTGAAAAAAAAAAAAAATCCACAAAATCCGTCACAATGCATTTCTGTAGCTCCTTTCTGATGATTTCCACGATGAAATTCACAGTCTTGCCGAGGTCATGAGGCTGCCCCAAAACTGTATCTGCAGTTCTGCATCTTCTGGGCAAGTCTGATGCCGTAGAATATCATGGACTGAACAGTGTTGGAGGATGTGTACTGGGTTTCTGCGATCCAGTGCCGCATGGACATTCGTCTGTGTGGGCAATCTTCATTCCGCTGAGGTGGTTCAGCAATCGGCAGTGGCCAGTTTTCAATCTGAAGACGATTGTTTGCTGGTATCTCTGGAACAGATGGATTGGATCAGAACCGCTGTCTGCACCCAGCCTTTTCTTCCACTGGTTTTGATACTGGTTGTGGATGCTAGGTTTGGTTTCTCTGTAGGTCACTGGGTGCTTGATGTTCCGTATTGATGCCTGACTTGGACAGAGCATCAGCCTTCTCATTCACTGTGATCCCACTGCACTACAATGGTGCATACACCTTTGCTAACACATGTCCATACACCAGTGTTGACACATCTCCATACACCTGGCGTTGACACATGTCCATACTCCCCGTGCTGACGCATATCCATCCAGCCCATGCTGACACATGTCCATCCAGCCCATGCTGACACATGTCCATCCACCCCATGCTGACACACGTCCATCTACCCCATGTTGACACATGTCCACCCACCCCATGTTGACACATGTCCACCCCATATTGACACATGTCCATCCACCCCATGCGTCTGTGCATACAACCCGTGCTGACACATGTCCATCCACCCCATGCTGACACACGTCCATCTACCCCATGTTGACACATGTCCACCCACCCCATGTTGACACATGTCCACCCCATATTGACACATGTCCATCCACCCCATGCGTCTGTGCATACACCCCGTGCTGACACATGTCCATCCACCCCATGCTGACACATGTCCATCCACCCCATGTTGACACATGTCCATCCACCCCATGTTGACACATGTCCACCCCATATTGACACATGTCCGTCCACCCCATGCGTCTGTGCATACACCCCGTGCTGACACATGTCCATCCACCCCATGCTGACACATGTCCATCCACCCCATGTTGACACATGTCCATCCACCCTATGTTGACACATGTCCACTCCATATTGACACATGTCCATGCACCCCATGGTCTGTGCATACACCCCCTGCTGACACATGTCCATCCACCCCATGCTGACACATGTCCACCCACCCATGTTGACACATGTCCACCCCATATTGACACATGTCCATGCACCCCATGCGTCTGTGCATACACCCCGTGCTGACACATGTCCATACACCCCACCTTGACACATATCCATACCCTCTGTGATGACGTGTATGTACTCCCAGTCATCCTCTTCCTCTGTGGCCAATTCTTTTTTCGATGTGTCAGATCTTCAATCTTGCCGCCATGGTGAAATCCACCGTCCTTTCGAAGTCTTGACGGCTGCTTCAAAGCTGCATCTGCAGTTCCGCGCCCTCTGACTAGGTCTGACGCCGTAGAACATTATGGGCTGGACAGTGTTGGAGGGTGTGTTCTATGGTCTGAGATCCAAAGCCAACCGGACATTCGTCTGTGTGGGCAATCTTCATTCAGCTGAGGTGGCCCAGCAGTTGGTACTCACTCTGAAAAAAAGGTTGTTTGCTGGTATCTCCGGAGCTGACGGATTGGGTCAGCACCACTGTCTGCGCTCAGCCTTCTCTTTCCACTGGTTTTGGTATTGGTTGTGAATGACGGTTTTGGCCTCTCTGTGTAAGTCACCAGGTGGTTGAACTGCTCCATATTGCTGCCTGCCTTGGACAGAGCGTCAGCCTTCTCATTCTCAGTGACCCCACAGTGGGATGGAATCCACTGCAGTACAATGGTACATAAACCCGAGCTGACACATGTCCATACACCAATGTTGACATATCTCCATACACCCTGAGCTGACATATATCCATACAAACCGTGTTGACAAATATTCATACACTCTGTGTTGACACATGTCCGTACACCCTGAGCTGACATATATCCATACAAACCGTGTTGACAAATATTCATACACTCTGTGTTGACACATGTCCGTACACCCTGAGCTGACATATATCCATACAAACCGTGTTGACAAATATTCATACACTCTGTGTTGACACATGTCCGTACACCCTGAGCTGACATATATCCATACAAACCGTGTTGACAAATATTCATACACTCTGTGTTGACACATGTCCGTACACCCTGAGCTGACATATATCCATACAAACCGTGTTGACAAACATTCATACACCTTAATTTGACACATGGCTGTACGCCCTGTGTTGATATATATGCATGCATCCTGTGTTAACACAAGTCCACACACCCCGTGTTGATACATATTCATACACCCTATGTTGTCACATATCCATACAGCCCGTGTTGCCGCATATGCATACACCCCATGTTAACACATATATCTGTATGTTCTGAGTTGACACATACACACACACACAGAAAGAAATGCAGGTAACTAACAAAGAGGACGGTTTGTCTTAGGGCAGAATCGGGAGTAACCGCGGTCCATTAACCGCGTTTGTTCGCTCATTACATCGGCCTATGATGTGGGACAATGGCCTGTTGTCGTCGCTAGTGTGTAACGGCCTTGACCTCTGTACCACTGTACGTCAGCCTTTAGTTTTAATGACCTCTGCCATTGCGATTGCCCTCCCACTCCCTGCGTACCCATGCCACCCCTCTTGTCTTAATCAGCTTAAGGTTGTAATACAAGCAGCATTGTTGGTTTAAATAACTTTTATTTCAATAAAACAAATGAATAGAATACATTCATAATTGACAGGACAAATGAGCAACAACAAGCCCTAGGCTTATACTGTGCTCAAATAGACATTTACAATATATTGGCGGTTAAATACATTCACAATATACTAAGCATTGTTGTTGTCATTGTTATTGTTGGTACTGTTGTGATCTGCTGTTGTTGTTCATATGGAGCATTGGTCATTTCTTTCAGGTGAATTAGTTGGCGTTTCTTGAAAAAACAGAGAGAGAGAGAGAGAGAGAGAGAGAGGGGGGGAGAATGAGAGGTAGTACATGCGCCACCAACACTCCCCCGATCACACGTGCTCCAATCAGCGCCCTGAGTTGCACGCTACGGCTTCGTTGATTGGCTGATAGTTTTGCACGTGACCGAGACTCGCGCTCCCGGGCCACAAGGTGGATTTAAACCCTGCACACCACGTGCGTTCCTTTCTCTGCCTTGACAAGTGCTGGGAGGTGGGAAGAGACAAGTCAGTTTGCTGGAGGAGTGGTGTATTCACTTCCTACACAAAGCAACTGGTCACTCGAAGCTCAAGTCTTCGTCCGAACTGGTCAGTGAAATATCACTGAAGTCTTGATGAGAGTGGTGTTTTGGCCAAATCGAACAGCTTGTGCAGTGCCATCATCGTTGCTCGACATGTTGAAGGGCATGGCGTCTTCAGCTTGACGTTTTTTTTTTGACCAGCTAGCTGCTCGGCATGTAAAACACCGGTGTCGCCGCATCCATCGTGTGGTAAGTTGCTTCTTTGCTTCTTGCTTTTGCTTCTTTTTTTTTGTGATTAGGATAAAGCTAGTGTCTAAAAATCCTTGGTTGGAGGAAGAGATTAACAGATTTCATCTGATCTAAGATTTTACAGAGGAAAGATTTCTAACCAAATTGACAGTGTGCTTTTAGAAGGCGAATTGAAAAAAAAGGTGGTCGGATTTTATTTTATTTTATTTTTCAAATGACTTGCGAGTTGATTTTATCGTAGTGATAGCCCTGATGTGTCCTTTGCGGTCGGCTTGGCAAAAAAAAACGTCACCTTACCCATTTAGAACCTCATCCAAAATGAAGCCACGTGCTTTGAAAAATGGCTCGTCACGGTTCCTGAAAAAAAAAAAAGAAAAAAAAAAAAAAAAAAATTACGGTGAGGGAAGCAAGGCGGTGGATTGAGGGTGGGTGGGTGGATGGATGGATGGGGTGGGGGGGGGGGGTTCCTCATGGGCTCTTTAATGATTAAAACCGGCAGAAATATATATCGACACCCGACCAAGACCGCAGGATAACCCGTGATCATAATCAGCGTTGTAGGCCAAAGAGACTTTCGGATATGGTCGGCCATGACACGCGTGACGTAAAGGGGCATCGGTGGAGCTCGCTGTGGCAGCGCGTCAGCCCCCTAAAATAGAACAGTGACACGCTGAGCGCGCCATGGAACTCCAACCTGAGTCATTACGAGCCGACGAGTCGGTCATCCCTTCCAGTGTTTGGTATTTTTCTTTTTCTTTTTTTTTTATATTTCCATTTTCGTTTTGACTTTTGACATGTGAAGTTTAGGATTACATGTCTGCCGAATGCAGCTTTCCCACTTATGGTCGATACACTAACTAAGAGGCTCTGATTTGCGACATTTTGTACAGTTTATTTTTTGCATTTCTTTTTCTCCTTGGCTGTTTTGTGGTTCAGTTTTTTTATCTTTGTCTTCCCCCCCCCCCTTTCTTCCTTTCCTTCTTCTTTTCTTTCTTTCTTTCTTTGTTTCTTCCCCTTGTGTCCCTTCCTCCTTTCCATTCTTTGGTTAAAATAATCTTATTTCCGATTTGCAATAACATGCAGCGTTCCTTAGCTGTCGCCAATCAGTGAATTTTTCCCGTCGTATGTGATTGGCTGCTATATTTAGAAAGGAGATCACTGTGACACAGAGTGGAAGCCGCACAGAGAGAGAGAGAGAGAGAGAGAGAGAGAGAGAGAGAGAGAGAGAGAGAGAAAGTGTGGTGGTGGGGAGGGAGGGGAGGGGACGGGAGGGAGATGTGTGTCGTCGGTTGAAAACAGCTCGCCTTCCCACCCTCACCTGCCACTCCTACCCCCCACACCCACCCCCACACCACCCCTCTCTACTCGTCTCTTCCCTTCCTTTCTTTTGTGTTCACAGTAGCCATGGCAGCGGTTCTCCTTCTTCAGACCCTCACCACCCAACACCACCCATCTCTATACTCCGTTAAGGGTGAGATTTACGTCCTATCGGCCTGAGGCCCTTAAGGACAAATCTCTACTCGTCTCTTCCCTTCCTTTATTTTGTGCTCACAGCAGCCATGGCAGCGGCTCTCCTTTAGCGTTCCGGTATCTGGTAGCGTGTGAACTCGTTCTACCCCTGTTGGGATACTCGAGAGTCCAAGTCAGTTCACTCTGACTTCGTTAAGTGCAGAACTGTGTGGGAAGAGGAGGTGGAAAAAAAAGATAGATAAAAGATATGGTAGTCAGAATGGACTGTAGACGACCTACAGTACAGCAAAGGAGGAGATGAGAGTTACCGAGAGCGATAGGCAAAGGGGACGTTACTAGCACAGAACGTCCAGAAGGAGGGGGATCTTTTTGCACAAAAGATCGCCTCCCCCCCCCCCCCCTCCTCCTCCCGGTATCCCCACGGGGGGAAGCGGTGAGGAGACAACGGGTGGGAAAGGAGTGAAGGGAAGGAACGGTCGAGGGGGTGGGGGTTAGCGAGAAGACTAATTAGACAGCCGGGGGCTGGCAATCGCACCGTGTCAGTTTTATGGCCTTCAGGACAGCAGCTGGCCAGAGGAAAGGAGGGGGAGAGTGTGTATGGCCCCAAGAAATGGACAGCGCCGTCACGTGCCACGTCTCTCTCTCTCTCTCTCTATCTCTATCTCTCATACACACACACACACACACACACACACACACACACACACACACACACACACAGGTGGACGCACGTGTCAATTAGCCGGTCTGGGATGATGTCATTTCATTTCTATCCTGTCCGTGGCGTGTTTCTGCACTTGTGTCGCCCCTGTTTCCCCGCACCTCTCTCTCTCTCTCTCTGTGCCTCCCCCTCCCCCGCACACACACAGTACACACACACACACACACACACACACACACACACATAAACACAGAAACATACTCCCGATATTTTTGAAAATGTTTTGCACTTGTTCTTTGTCTTCTGACTTTTTTAAAAAACTTTTTTTTGCTGCGTTTTCTTTCACTCTCTCTCTCTCTCTCTGTCTGTCTCTCTCTTTGTGTTATACCTGTTTGTCATTGTTTCTTTAGCGTTCAAGGGAGAGAAGGATTTTTTCCCTCCCTCCCCCCCCCCCCCATCACTCCTCCCGCCCGCGTCCCCCCACCCCCATCCCGCTTACCTCCCCAAACATGACTCCTCATTGTCGTTGTTCCGCCACACTCAACTCTTGTTCCTGTCACTCGGACACGGACACCACCACATCCACCCACCACCACCGTTATCGCTGCACCCCGTTTCTGGTCTTACCAGCTCCTCCCGCGTTCTACCAGTTCACCTCTCACTCGTCCCCCCCCCCCCCCCCCCCACACACACACGCACCATTCTCCCATCCAGCCCCCTTTCTCTCCTCCACCCTCCCCTCCTTTCTCAGTTTGAAAGGAGAGTGTGTATGGCCCGAAGACATCGACGGCGCTGTCACGTGCCACGCGCGCGCGCGCGCGCGCACGCACACACACACACACACACACACACACACACACAGGTGCACGGGGTTGTCAGATCATTGTCTCTCTGTGTTATCTGAAAAGCTGGGATGACGTCATTTGAGTTCTCAAGACTCCCCCCCCCCCCCCCCCCCCCATGCGTTTCCGCAGTCGTACTGCCCCTGCACCTCTCTCCTCCCCCCCTCTCTCTCTCTCTCTCTGTTTTCTCCCCCCACCCCCTCCACCCACCTACCATCATTTTGGAATTATGATTATGTTTATTCTATCTTCTTCCCTTTTTTTTCTGTAATCCCTTTATTTTATACCTCCATCTCTTTTATTGTTGTTTTTTGTTCAGTGTTTTGTCGGTTTTCTTTGTTCTAAACTGTCAGTCTTTGCTTTTCTACTCGTTCTGGTTCGTTACGTTTGAAGGGGAAGGGGTGAGAGGATTGTTTTCCCTTTCGATCCCCCTCCCCCCTCAACACACACACCCCCTCAACACCCCCCCCCCCCCCCCCCCCCCCCCCGCTCCCTTCTTTCAGTACTCTGTGTATGTATGTGTCCGCGCGCGCGCGTGCTCGCACTCACCTCTTCAGTAATCTTGTACATTCACCAACTGAGAGCCCGCCAGATCGTGGAATAGCCTGGACATGTGCGTGTGTGTGTGGTGGAGGGAGGGGGGGGGGGGAGGGGGGAAGTGTCCATCTTTGGTTGTTTAGGCCCTCAGGCCACGCCACAAGGAAGTGTAGAACTCGGCGCAGCGCGAGCCAAAACCCACGGTCATGATGACACGGCAGCCCCTTTCAACACAGTACGCGATACTGACATACTGATACACACATCGGAACCATCAAAATGATGATGGCGGATGTTTGAAGAAAGAAGAAGAAGAAGAAGAAGACACACGTGACCTATCACCGTTTGCGTCTCCTCGGACGAGAGTCACAGATGCGAGAACACGCAAGATGGCTGGTTTAGGCTGCTCGTTCGCGTTGAAAACCATGCGACTGTCCTATCCTGTCAACGGTTATCCCCCTTGCACATGATAGGTTGGTTTGTTTGTTTGTTTTTTGAGAGCTGGTCTTACTAGTACGAGGCGTGTACTTTCTAACCTGCATATTTGTCTGAATAGACTTCACCCCCTCACCCGTCCGTTTTTCGAGTCCAAAACTGGGAGCAACCAGGTAACTCTCACAAGGCTTACCGTGTAAGGAACTTGACGGAACTATCTGAAAGGCAGATTCAGCGACATAATAATCATCATCGTGTGCGATGAATAATAATAATTGGTTGGCTGGAAAAATCAGCAGGGTGATTTTCTATCATAGTCATTTAACTAACCACGTGCACGGTCGGCATTCGCTTGGTAATCTTAGCTATCTTTTCGGTTTTTTTTGTTTGTTTTTTTTTTTGCGCGCGATAATTCAGATGGTGGACTAAATTCACGTAGTGTCATGCCATAGGAGATTCTGGGCTCGCGGAGAAAAAAACAAAAACAAAAAAAAAAAAACAACGCTCAGCAGTGGGCCAAAACTGCAAGCAGCTCAGGGTCAAAGCTGACAAAGGGAAAACAAACACCATCGAGAAAAGGGAAATAACCCTGAAACAGCTTTGTGCTGGAAAGAATGTGTGGATTGCCGCGCTGAAAATTAAAGGTTCAATTTGGTGTAGCCGTACTGTTCAATATTTTCAGTACTTTGGGATTGTTTGATTTTATCACAGAAGAATGCTAAAAATGAATTTAACAGGTTACTCAGTTCTTAGAATTGTTCCAGGCTCAGAAGCCTTTACGAATTTTTTTTTTTTTAATCAGATAATATCAGAGCTTACACCTTTACGAATTTCATCAATGGAGCGTCCGTTCATTCAGCCGGGAAGATAGCAAACGGTATGTAACGATCATCGAGTGAAAACTGAATGTCTGTTGCTGGTCGCAGCACAACGAGGTGCACGAACAAGATTAGCTGAAAAAACAAACAAGTGGTCGTCTTCATTCCCCAATGTGTTAGGTAATTAAGTGATTAATTGTTCATTTTTGGCCACATAAGCTCTCTCTCTCTCTCTCTCCTCTCTCTCTCTCTCTCTCTCTCTCTCTCTCTCTGCGCGCGCGCGCGCGCGTGTGTGTGTGTGTGGAATGTAATCTTAACTAAACGGTGCACAAAAAGAAACGCATATTTTATTTCGCTAAAAATATTTAAGGAAAAGTTTGACAGAAACATGCCCGTATAGCAGGGAACTTTGTCCAGTGTGAATAGTCAGACATAATGAATAGACATAACAGTAGATAGTTGTCATATTTCTTCTGTAGTTGTAATATTTTGAATGCTAAATGACGCATGGAATGACTGGAATAAAAAAAATATATACGCATTCTTTTTCTGTGCTTAGTATAGCTTCGGTTATGAGGCAGCATACATTTTAGAGTCATGTGCGGATTTATTTCATCATGGGATGAAGAGTTGCCCGCTTCGTGCATTTCCTTTCGTACCATTCAATCAGACAGTAGTATACTTTTTTGTCACTGTTCAACGGTGGGTTTTGCTAGATTAGAAAAAAAGGCTGCGCTAGTCTTGAAAGAACGTTAATTCTCGTTTGGTTGCATCTCCTACGACTCGGTGCAGTATCAACGGCATTCGTTTGGAGTCATGGAAGCAAGAGTTACCCCCACTTGTCCTGTACTTTGTTTGTCAATGTCCTTGACGGCTACTAACCCCCCACTCTTTTCTAAATCCCACTTGTTAGTTCTTCTCTCGGTATCGTTTAAGATTTCTTTTCCCCTGTCTTGTACCACAGATAATGGAAGAAATGCGTATGTGTCTTGCAGGTACAATGGCAGAACTGGTCACCGAGTTGAAGGAAGACCTGACGGCGGACGGGGGGCAAATCTGGTGCGACGGAGGAAGAGGGACTACTTGCGTAGGTAAGTTAATCCACTAACCTGGTGGAGTTGGGTAATCCACTAATCATGTAGAAGTAGATAACTCACTAACCTGTAACACCTACTTCCTTTTGCACAATTTCTGGCTTTCACCATTCATCAATATGAACACTATGATTTATCTCCCCTGAAAACGCTCTTGCTCTCTGTTACTTTCAAAGCAGTTGCCGAGGAGGTCCGTGTGGTCGTTGAGATGTGTTTACCTCCCCACACACTTCATCCTTTGGGCCCCTTTCATTTTGTCGGTCTCGATAGAAAGGAGACGGTGGTTGGCTCCCTTGTATTCTAAATAACGAACCTATCCACGTGTAAAGAAATGCTTTGGACTCGTTT